>MDKH01134654.1:0-45207 GCA_005239495.1 Nicotiana undulata
CCTAGGGCAAACGAGTGATAGTGAAGATAGGGGAAATGAAATGAAATCTGTAGTGTTATTACAAATATACGGAAGTCTCGCTTAGACTGGGTATTATGAGATTTGGGCTCAAAATCGTGGCCCAGATCAGTGGCTATCTTGGCTTCTAAATTTGGGCCTGGGAGTTGAAGACATTATTGGGCCAGATCAGAAATTCTATTGGCCAGCTCTAAATGAATTAAGGAAAGGGGATTCATGGGCCAGCTGTGGGCCTACCCTGTTGGGCTTTACTCAGAAATAGACTTAGTTGGTTACATTTTAGATAGTAGTACATTATGTGAGATCACTATTGGGCCTACAAGCCCAATTTTGATAGTAGGAGTTATGTCTTATTCTTTGTTTATCGTCCTATGATTTTAGGACAACATTATGTGATTTGTTTTTCGTTTTATTAGTATTAATAAAATCGCTACTAGGCAGCTAGCCTAGTAGTAAATTTTACTATAAAAAAAAAGTTTGAAGGTAAATCTACTCTAAAATTGCCCCAAAAGGGAAAAACCAGCCGTTCAGGTGCCCTGCTAAACAAAATTTAACCTAAAATTGACAAAAGGGTCTATTTATACTAAGCTGAAATTTTTGGACAAAAATGCCCCTGCGGAGTTATCGCAGCCGCGTAATTCTGACTGCATCCGCTCTTGGGATTTCGCGGCCGCGTATTAGTGAGTGCGGTCCGCGTTTCTTCATATCGGGGCTTGGGTTGGACCTTGCTTTGAGGACCGTGTAATGTTCACTGTGTCATAATTTGGACGCGAACCACTTTCTTCATTTATTCCCAAATTGCAGAGTCTCTGGACCTCGACAAACGCTCTTAGCGGAATTTCAACCGTGATCGTGCTAGTAATTTTGCGGCTGCCTCTTTCTGACGCGGTCAGCATTGATCTTTGTGCTCAAAGCAGCCTCTCTGGATCTCTATTTCGCAGACCGCGTATTTATACCGCGTCCGCGTTGGTCCTTACGCGGCCGCGCTTTTATGTCGCGGTCCGCGCTCTTGTTCCCAGTCCTGAATTTGTTCAAGTTTGACTTCTTTATGAGTTGATTATGGCTTCTTGGGCTTATTTTGAACAAACCCTTACAAGCACGCTAAGTTAGTTTTCGGGAATACCTTTATACATTTTAACCCAAAACCTAAGTAAAAGAGAGCAAATAATAGGCTCAAATCCCTACTTATCAACTCCCCCAAATTTAAGCTTTTGCTTATCCTTAAGTAAACAAGGTAATTCTCACCTCTACAAGAAAAAGAAAGGAAAATTTCAGCTGTCCTAAGGTGACTTTATCAAGCATCAATTGGGACTAAAATTACCCTAACAAAAATACATTATCAACAACATCATGCTATTACCTTTTGAGTTCCATAGTTCTAATGTGGCACAAGAGCATCAAGAGTTGACTCAATTCATCAAGGAAGCCCGCTCTCTCACGTAGGTCATTGTGGATCCCAAACTCTTCCTCCTCTACTCTTCATGAGCAAATATCACTTTATAGAATGTGACAATCAAAACAAGGATTGTAAAGAAGTGCGCTCACCACTCTCAAAAGAATGTTACAAGTCCAGCTCTAAGTACCATAAGCTTGCCCCTTATCTAAATCACCACTAATGTAAGCTCACTCAACTTGAAATTATATAGGGCTTTAGTGGGATGTAATGAAGGCTTTTTGGATCAAGGTAGGACATAATGAACTATGATGGTTTTATATTTCCTTAAGCACTCCATTTTCTCTTTTTTTCTCATCCTTTCTTGACTCTTTGAGTCATTTTCTTCTTCCTTATGGGAACTAGAGAGACACACTGCCACTCTTTCTTATTCATGGCAATCATTTTCTCCTTTTCTCATCATTTCATGACTTTCAACATTGTTTTCTTTGAATCCCTTCGCCTTTCCTTTTCATCAATTCTTTTTATATTTTTTTTTAACTTTCATCACCTTGAAATTCCTCATCTCTCCCCCAAACTTATGTTTTTGCCTATTGCTCATCATGAATGCTAAGAAAGGGTCATTATAAAACGGATGAAGGCTTGTAATGTGGTTATTGAATGAAAAAAAAGCTTAGGCTCAAAGGGGTTGACTAAGGATATCATATTGGTAGGCTACGAAATCTTTCAAAGTTCAACTGGGACCAAGGAGAGCCTATAATCACTTCTCAAGTCGAGCTACACTCAGAATTTTGCATATACAAACATTCAGGGCAAGTTCTAGACTTATTGGCACAAGACTTGGACTTGCAATTCAATACTTCACCTCTCAAGCTACTGGATTGTTAATGAGAATAGAGTCGAGGGCTCACAACAACCCTAGATAATATTGAAGATCACATATGGATCAAAGAGACCACTTGATGATAGTTTTAGTCAACTCAAGAGTTTAAAGGTCACAACTAGAGCTATTCTTGTCAACCAACTATGCTATTCTTGTCAACCAACTTGTCTCCAACCATGAGGTCGAACGTAAATGTGTTAGTACCAAGTGAAGCCTGCTTGAGACAGTTTTATTCATTACTATTGTATATCAAAGCAAAAAGAAAAATAGACTCAATCCCTTAATAAAGTTGTCACGCCATCCATCGTTGGGAAGAGCCATACGGTTCACACAACATCCACCTTTGGAAAGAACCGTGACATTAAGAAAACCAAAGGCTTATTGATCACGAAAAATATAAAAAGAAGCTAAAACTCAAAAAGAAGCTACTAAAGGAAATAAGAAGCTAAGCTATTAAGGAAATTTACAAAATAAGTTATGAAGTAAACTACGGGAAGTAAAATGAATATATACAATAATGGAGGGGAAACAAATATATACAAAATGGAAATGAATATATACATGGAATGGTAAAGTTATATACATACCAAAAGTGAAAAATAATGATAAGTAAAAATAAAGAAAAATAGTATCATAGTTATTACATATCATCAAATCAAAATAAGACCCCCCCCCCCCCCCCCCCCCCCCCCCAAAAAAAAAAGATAGCATTGTCCTCAATGCTAATATCAAAATAGAATCAGGAGAGGGTTAGAGAGTAAAGAAGACTCCCTATGTGGTCTCTGTCTGCGTGGGGTCCTCAGACTGCATAGGATCATCAGCTCCCTCGGGATCCTCCAACTGTATCTCCAAGTCCTCGGACTGGGGCACCACAAATCCTCTAACCGGCTCTCTATCCGCCTCCTGCTCTGATGCCTATGATGTCTGTGCTGCAGGGGAAGTCTCCTCCATAAGCAGGTCCAGTGGAATATCTCCGGCAGAAGTGAGCTTTTCCACCTCCTTATTCAGCTGCTTTACTGACTCCTTGGAGGCTTGAGTCTTCCTCATCTTTTTGACCTGCTTTCCCAGGTCCTTGATCACCTTCCCATGAGCATCCAAAATCTCCAAGATCTTCTTTTGGTTCTCCAGGAGCTTCCTCTGGTTGTCCAGAAGCTCCTTCAATGAATCCTCCACTGATGGAGGTACTTGAAATTATGCTGGGGCTGCCTGTGTTGCGACTGCACTGGATAAGGTAGACAACTTTGATGTAGCTGCCTGCATCCAGTTCTTGATGTTGGATAAAGTCTGATTAACCCGCATTGTAGTCTGAGGGTAAGCGGAAGATGAGGGCACAAATAATGGGGCAGAGATAGATGGCCCGGATGATGGAGATGCCATAGTAGCCGAAGAACCTGCAGTTGTGGAAGGCTCTGACCAGGCAACCTCTACTCTTGGCTCTTTAGCCTGGCCAGAGGGAATAGTGGCTTTTCCTTTGGACTTCGGATTGTTTTCTTCCTGAAGGCTTTACCAGGAGAAGGGTCTCTTTGGCTTCAAATTCGTGTCAAAGTCCCTCCCATCTACCTCTTGGTCCTCTAAATACATGGTGATGAAGTTGGGGTAGGGATATGACCTTTCTTCCTTCCCGGTTGCTTTGGTGATGTTTTGGGCCATGAGGTTCCCCACATTTATTGGGTATCCTGTGCTATGAGGATTACCTAGGAGACTGGGATGTCACTGTCATGCTGGGACGGATCGAGACGGCTACATACAAAGGTGCACCACCCTTTGGCTTCCACGCTAAGGGTGTTTCTGGCAATTGGAACCCTAGGTGTAAGCCAAGTCGGTGTTGTCCCTGGGATGCCTATCACCTCTGCTAGCCATGGACGGGCTGCCTCATCTAGTGCCACCTTCTCTAAGTATAGAGTTGCATCCACATCATCAAACCCAGGATATGTGTTCAGTGTCTTGCCATCATACCGGTTCCGTACCTTAGTCACATAGGTGCCCTTTTTTATGTGGGCAACATTGGCGTAGAATTCCTTGACTAGGTACTCATTTGTATCCGGTAGCTTGCTAGTGAAGTATTTCCACCCCACTCTTTCATCAAATTGTCTCGTTACATTAGGATTATGAGGGAGAAGATCTCTTTCTATAAATTGCCGCTCGAGGGTGAGCGACCTTTATGGACACCATTCCCGGAATTTGTGGTAGGCTTTCTCAGTTACGAACCTATCTATCTTGCCACACCTCAGGCTTCCTTGATCTAATCAACCCCAACGCATGGGCATCACTTCCTCTCCCATCATCCGGGACATCTTCTTCATCTACATTGATAGGAGCAACTGTTGTTGAGGCCATAGTTGCAGCCAACGGAGAAGATGGTGCTGAAGTCTCACTAACTCCTTTCGATCCATCAGACGACTCAAACGAGAAGGTAGATTCATTGATTAGGCGGTAGGGTTGTGACTGGGCTTCTTGTTGAGGTTGTGCAGACTCCCCCTCAGAAATCTCCCAGGATGGGAGATATTCACTTGTGTTAGATGAATCGGGAGAGGGTCTTTTGAGGTTTTTTTTTGCCAATGACCTTCTGAACTGCTAAGGGTATAGTCTGCTTCCCTTTGCCTCGTCCTCGGGAGGATTCTTCCCTCCCTTTAGATTTTTTTGGGCCACCACGAGATCGCACCATTCTCTACACACACAGGTAGTGAAAGATCATTAGAATTGGGTTCAATTAATCCTTAAATAAATACATATGAACTTAAACAGTGCTTCTCAAAACAGGAGTCCGCGGACCGCGAAAACTGAGCACGGCCGCGGAGGGGCCGTCGTGGACCGCTAAAAATGAACGCGGGCACGAATCATAGATTTGAGATTAAAGTCCATTAAAATTCAATACAAAGTAGAAGGAAATTGCACACCAATGAAAATACAAAATGATATAGGTTACAAGGTGTATGTAGAGTTGAGAAAAGAGAACAGAGAATTCAGGATGCATCCTTTGTGCATAACAACAACTGACAAAGAAGTTGTAGCCGGAGGTAGTTTAATTCAAGGCGACATTGTGCAAATAGATGAAGCAGTTCAAAGGTACAATTTTAATACAGATGATACACTTGCTCTTGATGTTGTCAATTCAGGCGAACCAATTGGGGTGTTCGAACTGGACAAGGATTTGATAATTTCAAAAACTAATCAAAGGGAGGTTATGGTTGGACAAGTATATAAGGATAAGGCTACATTGAAATAGCTGATGGAGCATTATGCTATATTTGAAAGGCCCGGGTTGATAGGTCTAATGCTATCAGGTTTGAGTGTTCTTAATTATTCATTATTTTTTTGTATATTGTATTCATGGTAGGAGTTGTAAATTGTATGTAGATGTATTTAGGTGTATTTGAAAATTTTTACTTGACCTTCACTGTTCTGCTGTTGTATTTTTTTTATGTATTTCAAATACATGTATTCTTGTGTATTTTATTGGTAAAAACTTATTACAGTGGATCTCACTATTTTTTTAAATGTATTAATTGTATTTAAATGTATGCAAATAACTATAGGCGTATTTAGACATATTTTAATGTATACCATTGTATATATTTGTGTTGTATAATCATTTATATATATAGATGTAATAATATATTCAAATGTATATGAGTGTATTTTTTGTAAGCATTTATGTATAATGATAAATTCTTTGCAACTATGCATTATTATGTATGTAAGAAGATTGTGAATGGAGGTTTAAGGCTTCTAGCATTAACAAATCACAACTATTCAAAGTGAGAGAGTTCAATGATAAGCGTATATGTATGTTGAAGGACAAGGTGTATGAGCAATGTCAGGCAAGTAGCAGCCTTATAGGTGGTATGATTATGCCCAAGCTTACTAATCATAAGAGGAAATACAACCCAAAGAATATAATTGATGATGTGAAATCAGATTTAGGTGTAGATGTTAGCTACATATTGGCGTGGCGGGCTAAAAAAAAGGTAATAAATTTTTTGAGAGGTGAACCGGTTGATTCATACACAAAATTACCAGTATACTTATATACAATGGATATAACATATCCTGGTTCGCATTTAGAATAGTAAAATCACCAAAAAATGAGTTCATGTATGTGTATATATCTTTGTATGCCTTTATAAAGGGGTTCGATCATTGTAGACCCATTGTGGTTGTGGATGGAAGTCACCTAAAATCTTATTATACCGGGACATTCGTCTCGGCCAGCATGTTGGATGGTGCAGGTGAGTATGTGGATTATATTAAAATTTGTTAATATTAATACCTATGTCATATAAAATGAGTTCTATTTTAAAGATTGGAGTACATATTTTAAAAATATGTATGCAATTTTCTTTACAGGTCATATATTGCCACTAGCATATGGTGTTATTGATTCAGAAAACGATGGTGCTTGGTCGTGGTTCTTTGAGCAATTCAAGAAAGTATATGGTGAGAGAGAAAACGTGTCCATCGTTTCATATAGGAATGAGAGTATCATCAAATCTGTATCGAGAGTGTATCTAGATGTACCACATTTTGCTTGTAGATGGCATCTATGGAACAACGTATATAAGAAATTCAAAAAGAGCCATGAAAAGTTGAGCGAGATATACTTATCGATGGCAAAAGCATACACACAGGCTGAATTTGACAGTCTAATGGAGAAGGTGGAGAAAGTAGATATTAGGGTGAAAGCATACTTGGAGTTAGCTAGATACGAAAAGTGGGCTAGGTTGTATGCACATGTTAACAAGGGATGGACTATGACGTCAAATATTGTTGAGTCAATAAATGTCGCACTAGTGTCAGCACGGGAATTTCCAATATACGACTTTCTCGAAGAAGTTAGGAAGATGTTTGGACGTGGGAATTGCAGCAACCGGAAAGAATCTACACAGACATACACAACTCTTGGAAAAAAATATCAGGAGATTCTTACTTTGAATGAGGCAATGTCTACACGCATGACTGTAAGTTTTATTTTTATATGTCATTGTATCATATATTTAGCCCCTGGACAGGGTTTACTTTTTTCTGACACAATTTATACTATTTGGAATACAGTCCATATGTTCAGTGTATCGTTTGTTGAATTTAATGTTTTTGTTTCTATCTATATGCATTTCATAAGAAGATATTTAATGTATATCAACGTATTCATAAGGTAAGATGTCATTACCTTTAATATTCTGTCCATCTACATATAGGATGTATTCTTTCATATTAAAATAATTTCGTTGTATTCAATTGCATATCACTGCATTTTATATACAGAAATATGTTTGTATTCAATACATATTTGATTTAATGCATATTGTTGTATATTTAATATGTCTATTATTTGGTATATAAATGAATGTTTTTGTTTATGTGTGTTCAAAACTTATAGGTCTATGTTTAAATGTAAGTGGTACCATCGACTGAATACTTGCATACGGTGAACGATGAAGGGAGGTATTACAATGTATGCCTGTTAGAGAGAAAATGCGTTTAAGGGAGGTTCCAAGTTGACGAATTACCATGCCCACACGCTTGGGCTGTATTGAAGAGCAAGTTTATAATGCCAGAAGATTATTGCTCTGACTATTACAAATCAAATTCTGTTGTAACGACATACGATGTGCCTGTGTATCTGTTGCCAGACCGAAATGAATGCAATATACCAGCACGCATTTCATAGGAAGTTGTATTACCACCCAAATGGAAAAGACCTCCTGGAAGGCCAAAGAAGAAGCGTGATAAGACGTTCAGTGAATTGCTGCAGCAGAAAAATCAATATTCATGTAGCATATGTGGGCAGGAAGGACATAATAAGCGAACGTGTAGAGATGCTCCACGTAGGACTTAGTTCACATTCTGACTTGTGTTAGTGCTACATCGATATATCATAGATTCTAGTGACATTTTGAAATAATACATTTTGAATTTTTTCATGAATAAATTCTGCATATAGTTAGTTAGAGTATTAGATTATGTGTGAATATATAATTCAGGGTACACTCATATTCTATACTCGAATACGTCTGACGACATACAAAATAAACTGTTATAAACGTATGAATATGAGTGTATTATAAAAAGATTTCATATGTCATTCAGCAATAGATAAGCCATTCATTTTTTTTTGTGTGTGAATACATCTAAACAAATCTAGATACAAAAAGTGTTTGGATTTGAGATTGTATAATCTTTCTGAATATACAAACCAAACAAATGCATCTGTATACATATGAATACAGTCTGTTAAATTCTGTTGAAAACTACCTGTTGAATACATTCGAATACATCTTGTTTAATACATATATAATCTGTTATACATTGTGTCTGACTTGAATATACAAATCAAACCAAATACATCTGAATACAGCTACATACACATTTGATGTCATATGAATATACATGTTTAATAAATATAAATACAACAGGTTGAATACATACTTATACAATCTGTTGAATACATACTTATAGCCCCTGTATTATTCAGTTTTTGACTTGGATATACAATCCAAATGACTGAATCTGATTACATACTAATATACCCTGTTGAATACATACGAAAATATAAATGTGAAATACACTGTGTCTGACTTGAATATACAAATCCAACCAAATAAATACAGTTACATACAAATTTGTATAAGTATGAATATAACCTGTTTAAAAAATATAAATACAATAGGTTGAATACATACTTATAAAAACTGTAATATTCAGTTTTTGACTTGGATATACAATCCAAACAACTGAATCTGAATACATACTAATACACCTTGTTGAATACATATGAATATAACTTGTTAGATACATATGAATACAACCTGTAGATTAAGTGTGAATACTGATGCATAAAATAATGAAACATCGATTGAATACTTGAAATAATCATATATAAACACTGTGAATACAGTGATTAAAAATCAAAACATGGTTTTTCTTAACTGAACACCATCTTCACCGAAAAAATATATTCAAAAAACAGTATTCACATAAAACTACCTTCCAAAAATACATTCACCTAAAACTACTCTAACATTATCTTCAACGATGAATTTGACTCCATGATTTGCCTAAAAATCTTTGAGGGTGCTTCGTTCTCGCTTATGGAATCAACATCTATCTTCGTCATAGCATAGTCCCAGAGGATAGCACCATATCTTTGACGGAGTAAATTGGCATCAAATGTTATTTGTGGAATCACACCAAGAGTGCTTAGAAACTCTGCGTATGCCGCAACATGCAACCCACAATCCTGATTGAAACAATTAAAAATAATTCATATTATTAGATTTATAAATTATACAAGCAAGAGGATTGAATACATACATGCTCCCAGATTTGTGTTGAGGTAGATTTGATATGAAACCAACATCAAAGGGATTAGCTTGTGACTTGTCAGTGTATGATGAGTCATGAGACCAATCTATGCCTTGCTTATCTCTGTAAAAATCACTGATTGATAGATACAGAGGTATAAGCTTAGCAAGCTTATCTATCTCAGAAGCTACATAGGCATCATGACCTGCAGATCTGTATGAGTCATACACTTTGATACATCTCTCTTTGAATGAGACAACTGACAATATCCAGTGTAGTTTGTCCTTCAAGTTGACTGGTATCAAGACATTTTCAACAGTATGCCAAGGTACATTGGCTAGCAATTTGTAGCCCTTATGTACTTACATACCACATCCTCTTCTTTGGCTAGATTTGCATTACTATCTATATCAGCATACTTATCGAAGATTTCGGCGATTCTTGTCTTGAATATACAATGAACAGTTGTATACTTGAAGTTGGTTGTTTGGTGGTACTTGCCCTTCTTTCTCAAATAGTAAAATATGACATCAATATGCTATATACAAATTTAAATACATAGCGTTAGTACATTGAATGAATTAAGAAAAACAAACTGAATATAATAATTGAATATAGAAATATCATATGCTGAAAATAAATGGAATGAACATAATCTTGTACATATATGTATTTGATGCAAAATACAGTTCAATACATTCAGTTAACTAAATAAATATAAATACTTGAATAGTTCATAAACTAATCAAGAGAACATACTGCTTGAATAGCACATGAACAATATAAATACAAATACATACAATTAAATACACATGTAACCCATACATCTGAATACAGTTAAATACATAAAAATCATGTAAGATATATGAATAACATTATATTTACAGACCAAATGAACAATATAAATACAAATTTGTGTGAGAGCTCAAATTGTGAATTATACAATTAGACAAACAAATCATTAAAAAAAATAAACTAGATTTGGAAGGGATATAACTTACATTGTCATCCCATAGTTTACCGTCAAACAAGAGAAGGTAAAATTAATATTTTGAAGTGACTTGATCAACTCCAAAATTCAACGGTATATGCAGTGTTGACTTGTTCTTCTTGTAATGGTTTTCCAAATCACTTCTACAAGAAATTGAAAAAAAATATTATATCCATTTTTATAAATATAAATATAATAGACATACCGGGGAAAAAACTCACTTTTGTTCATGTCTAGCGAGAAGACCATCACGAACCCATTTCTCGAATTCCTGAATGACTAATGTAGGATGTGACCCCGATATTAAATCATCTTCAAATGGGTGTCTTTTTTCAAATATGGGAGTCAACTTTACTGAGGTACCTATTGTTCATTGAAGTCATGAATGGAGACATTTAATTATAAATACCATGGGGAAATAGATCATAACTTTATAAAATATTATTTTTGTTTAATAATTCACTAACCGGTGGATTTGAAGTTCGACTCGTAAGGCGAAGAATACCATCGACTTGGTCGCCGATTCCTATGAGATGGTAATGAGGTTGATTCAACATTTTTTGCGGCATGATGTATCACAATTCTAGTTTCAGGAATTTGACTTGGAAGAAACTTGTCGTCCAGCTCAAATTGTGATACATCAAATTCTCTAGATACACCCTCTTGGCATATAGGTGGTATGTTACACGGCACCTCCGATGTAGTGTTACCCTCCATTGTTACCTCAACACAAAGAGCATTAACATCTGTATTCTGTTAAATGTATAAATATCTATGTTAGTGTATTATAAAAGACATATATACACAAACTCATTCATGTTTATGAATACACCTAAATACATGTAAATGCAATACATGTTTGAATGTGAATTTGTATTTTGTTGAGGCAGTATTTAAATACATCTAACTATTGTTTTCTGACTTGATTATATAGTGCAAGCTTAAATACATATAAATTCATATTTTATTACATATGAATACATCTACATACAACATGCAAAGATCAATAGTATTAGGTAAAAATACAGTCAAAAAAATAGAATACTAATAAATACATATGCATACATGGTTAAATTAATTAAATATACTGAAATAATATGTATATACTTGTATTTCATATTGTGTATGGTGTTTTATCTATGATTAATCTGAATAAGAGCACAAACGAGATATAAACATATACTGAAGAGGTTAATAAATGTTAACATCTACATTCTCGCCGACAGCTATACCACTTTGTGTTTGGCCTTTAGGATCATCTTGCAAGTTGGCATCAGATGACAATTGAATACCATCATCACATCACCCTGTGGCTTTCTTTCTCTGATATACTTTTTTCTTTTGATAATTGTCTTGAAGATGTTCAGAAAGATTTTTAATGTTTTCATTGATCCATGATCTCAGAGACGTGAACTCGATACAGAAATAATTAGAGAGGTACCCCAAAAATATATGAATGTTAAGCACTAAACTGTAATGTTTAATATGTGCATAAAAAACTTACATATTCTTCGAATGAATATAGATCTTTCCTCAAAGAAGATACTTCATCAATTTAGAATCTGTCGGCTTCTTGTCATGCAAAACATTTTCACCTATTTTCGATACGCCAACAGGAGGCATCTTTGATTGAGTCTCTGTAATTGAGGGATCTATAATCTATTCTTTGCGCTTTTTGTGGGGCGGTGATGAAGATGGACCAACACTTGTAGCATGTTTCTTCTTAGACTAAAGATACGGTGTAGGAGTAAAGTCATCAGAATCCTCAGCGAACTTGTCTGAATGAGTAGGAGTAGGATTGTTCTCTACATCGACGCCTACTGGAGGAATCTGAATAACAACAAGCTCTATATCGCTTGGCTGGATATCATTGTAAATAATCTGAAAAACAAAATACACTCGAAGTGAACTACCATTGTTGTATGCAAATCTGAAATCAAATGTAGGTTGTATGCAAATGTAGTCTGTATGTAACTGTATTGACTAACAGAAATATATTCTAAAAAAAATAAAAATAACAGCCACTTAACAAATAGTAAATTACCATATTTCCCTGGTCAATAACATGTCTCTCATCAGATAAGCATAGGTTGGTTGATTGACAGTGGATCTCCAATTGAGTATTCTGGGTACCAGGTTATCAACTCGCATTGCAATTTTGGAATCAACATTTGAACAGCACTCGTGAAACCAAACTTACATAGCGAGAGGCACCCCAGCTATCATATAGTACTTCTTCTGAGAATCTATTTTCTTGCTAATAGATTTTATAAGGTTTTCGAATGCTTTTATACCCCATGGATAATCAGAATATCTCCCACTCTCGACTAAGCCAAAATGTAGTCTTGGGATGGTTGTATTGTTCTTCTCGGATGAAAATATAAAAGTGTGTATTAAATACAACACAACTATCTTGATGTCATCCCCATTGTTGCCATGACCCCAATTCTTCTCAGCAAAGCATGTCAACAAATCTTTCTTTTTGACAAGATTTGCACTGCCAAAGTATGTCTCAACAATCCGGTTAGGCACCTTTTCATTGAACAGAAAAATCATCAGGGTCATCAACACAGTTGAGACCAGCGACAAACGCAAACTCCCTTATTGAGAAAGATAATGTTGTACCATTGGCGTATATTGAAAATACATCGCCATTACTTCCTTCTAACTGCAAAATCATGAAGCACCTGAACAATTGGTTTTGGACTTCACAACGCTTCATTTCAAGGAAACTCCAAAACAAGTAGTACCCAGTTGTTTGTACTGCTCTAGAGTAAGTTTTTCTTTGAGGTCAGAGACTATGTATGTGTTAGTATATGAATTGATATGCGGTGAAACAATAGGTTGTTGTTTCACAAATAGCTTAATTTCCGGCATACAATAAAAATTACAAAAAGATTCCAGATGTCAACATCAATACATATTTCATAGTATAATTGTTGTGAATACATATAAATACAACTAAATAAATTATGCAAAATACATTAGAGTAAGAAATCAGTGATAGAAATAGATGTATATATATAATACATCCACATACAACAATAAAAGCCACTGCAATTAGTACAAAACAGTAAAGGAAATTTTCAAAATCCTTATTAATACAACTATATACAATATGAAAAGGTCGGTGTAGTAAGTACAAAATACAATGAATGTACTTTTTTAATACATCTAGATGCATTATGCAACATACAAATCAGTGAAGCCAAAATTTGTATACATATAAATACATTTACATGCACACATGCAAAATTCTATGCAATAAGTACAATCATTGATGGAATTTTTGAATACTTCTAAATACATCTAAATACGATATGTAAATGTCAATTTGTTAAGTTTAAATATAGTGAATTAAACTTCGTCGTATTATGAATACATCAACATACATATAAATCAAACCAACAACTAAGACGAGGAAGCTATGTATAAACTATTGCGCACATATATATACTATAACATACAACATTAAAACCCCATTGGAAATATAATAATCAGTGTATGAGGACTCAAATACAGAGGAATACATCAAAAATTACCTTTTCGTCACGTGTATCCAAGCTTTTACTTGCATCGACCTCCTTTCCCTTGACCATGAAGCTTCAGCCATAGTTTTTTCCCTCTTTTCCGCAACGGAAAATGTTGTTCCTTTCAATAATTTCTCAACTTGGGCTTGTTTTAAAGTGTCATTGCGTAATTTTGTTCTCTTCTCTGCTACCGTTTTTGTTGTTGAACCTGCAAATTCCAATTCCGATTGAGTGATTTGCAAAGAGAAAGAGGGCCCATCAAAATTGAGTACTTTGGTGGGTATACCTCCTTCTTGTGGGATGTTGAATCAGACATTGGGGAGAAAAACTCAAGTTTTCTGTTGAATACAATAACAATGGTGAGTAGAGATATTCAGAATAAATAAAAATAGCGAAATTCTAACAAGTTAAATACTTACCACAACCTTTTATAGCAAAAATAGCGACAATTGAGAGATACAATGCAAATGGCTGAATGAAATCAGGGTGGAGATTGAGAATGGGGAAGAACTAGGCGATGTGGGTGAGAGAAATTTTGAGTTTGAGCATCGTATTTTCAGGGAATGGGGGAAAAGAATGACATGTATCAAAGTAGAGAGAGAAAGAACGTGGAGTGAGATGTTTATGTGAAATACGGTAATTATGTGAGAGAAAAATCTGAAAAAGGAGAGAGAAAAATATATATAAAAATAGCGTATTTAGTGGCTTAGGGGTAGGAGGTAACCAAAATTAGATATTTTGCTATAAACATTAAAAGGTATCTATATAATATAATTTTTAAAATGGTATTTATTTAAAATAAATAAGGTGTTAACATTTGCTATAAGAGGTAAAAATTCCTTTTTAGTTTAAGTTGTTAGGTAATCGGCTATTTGGGCTAATTCTTCTTCACATAATATATCCCAAAAACATTTTAGCACCTTATTTCTGGTTGCTATTTGGCTGAGATGGGGCCGGCACTTTTCACTTTACTGAATTAGCCCATTTCCTTTCTTTTGGGTTTTACTACTCTTATGTGTGCATCTAGATAGCCACTTTAAGGAACACTATTTAAAACATAACCAAAATATACCTCGCATTAAAAATATACTATAGATTTACTATAGATTGTTGATGAGTTGTATGTAAATTTATCTATTATGAGTAGCTGAGAGAGAAACGGTTTTTGTTGACATAGTTAGGTTTATATGATGTTCGGTTCGTCCATTTGGTGAAATTCTGCAACCGAACATCTTACCTAGATGGGCTGTACTGGGTTGGCAATTGAAGAGTTATGTCTCGGGATGGCAAACGGGGACGTCGGGTCGGTCATGGGACGGGTCGAAAACGAGTAATGGAAGAACAGACTCATATTTGATGCGAATAAAAAATAGAGTAGTCAGCGAATAATACGGATATTCATATTATTCATGCTTTCAAGAATATGATCACTTTTGTGAGAACTGTTAGTCTCCTCCAATTTGAGGTTTTACAAATATAAAATTTAATTTCATTAGTCATCCACTGGTTATCCATTTTGTAAGTGCAATGATGTTATTCATATTTGACCCGTTTTGAAAAAGTTCATTATCCAACCCATTTTATAAAAGATAATACGGATGGATAAGTATTTTCTTTTATCTATTTTATCGTCACTCGTTATGTCGAAGCAAATTTAAAGCTTGCCTTGTTTTATGATTTCCATTGTACAGTTGCATTATTGACCAGATGACCAATGAGATTCTTAAAGAGCTTCTTGACAGAAATGGATGAGTTAGGTTTAGATGGGATGTAAATGGGGAAGGGCAAATCTTGACCCGCTAAAATTTTGACTCGCTCTGTCCTACTCCGTTTAGTATTTTTAGAAAAAATTGGCCTGCCCTACCCCATCCAACTCTGTCCCGCCCCGCCCCATTTAGGTTTCTTTCATTTTTTTTCAATAGGATAATAACAATTGGACAGAAGATTTACTAATTAGTTTAAGATTATTAACAACAAACTAGAATTGACTAAAGTAAACTTAAATTCTTAATGTAACAAAAGTGCCAGTAATTCAGGGAAAACTAGTAATATTACTAGTAAAAGATATTTCATGATTCGTTAATGTTTGCATAGAAGATAATGACCTTATAATTTTTTTCTCTATTTAATTATTATTTAATATGAAAAAGGTTATGTAACTAAAAAAGTATTTTTAGTGTGTCATGAAACTGACCTCTCCCAACGCACGGTGAATTTTAAAATACCAAAATAGCATCATTATTAGGTATTTCATTACGTGAAACTATACACATTCTAATAAATACTATAATCATATATAACTTATCCCAATATGCATAATTGCTATATTCTTTAATTCAACATTAGATCTTAAAAATACTTTCAAATGACACTAAATTCATACTTTGCGTAAAGACATTTAAAAAAAAAATTATACCTATTTTATAAATGTAGCAAAATAAGAATTTCATGTACCTTTTTTTGTTGATGGTAAGTATATAAGTTCTTCTCCAAATAGAGTTTTATACAGTTTTTGAATTGGGCCTCAGGCTATACAAAGGCCCGCTATTGGAACTAAAAGCCCGCCTACTACCTACACTGCCCCATTGAAAACTTTAAAAAAATAAGTTTTGCCTCGCCCTGTCCTGCCCCACCCTATTTATCTTATGCCCTACCCTGCCCTATTTATCTTATGCTCGGTCCTGTCCTATTAAGTGTATGGCATGCCCTGCCCCGCCCAGATTGCCATTCCTACCCATCTGTCCTCTTGAAATACAAAGTCTTAAATATAATAAAGTGGATGTGATAACTCTGTTTGAATAAAATAACATTGTTACTGATAAAAGCTGGTATTTAAGTGGAGAAAGGTAAAGGAACGAGCCCACTTCCTACTGAGTATTGAACCAGCACCACCGGCCCAGGGGATTCCTCGGTTATACAAGAAAACTGTCTCACACCACCGGCCTCGTGGATTTCTCGGTTATACTAGAATACTGTCTCGCACCACTGCCCTCGGGATTCTTCGGTTATACAAGAAAATTGTCTCTAAAAGGAAAATATGGGGAGGAACAATGTAATTCATCAGCCAAATTAAATTGATAATAGCAACTACTTTATCTGTTTCAATTTATATGACAAACAACTCATTTTATGACATTTCAAAATATTTGACAATATTGCGTTGTTATATTACTAGCCTAACTTTCAAGAATATGAATATATATTAAATAGTTATACTTTTGAACTTTGAGTGATAAGTCTCTTTGACATCATAGTAAGACAATAAAGTACTTTACAAATCCCACCAATAATCACAAGTTCAGAATAGTTATTAATTACAGCCGTTTTTATTCAATACGAAATTATTGACTAATAAATTAGTTTCTAGCACTCAAAAAGTATTTCTAGAATTTGATGCTCGGGAACGACTTTTAATCAACTGATTCAGACAGCGTCAAAACTCATTTGGGCCTAATGTATGCTTACTAACATCACTAAGCTATATAAACAAATAATTTCATGTCGTGTGATTTTTAGGTCCATCCGTCCCATTTTAATACATCCAATCAATAATATTTTCTTAACTATGATCTAATGAATAAGTGAAGTCGAGATTTAAAGTCTATGGATTTAAAATTCTAATTATTTTACTTTACTGAATTCTAATTAATAATTTGTACATACTTAATGAATTTATTAAAAAAAATATAAAGTTTTGATGTGTTCGGAAATCCACAGTCGAAGGGTTGGGTTCACCCCTGATCTATAGTTTGTTTGACCAAGTTTTTTTGGGTCAAAGTACTTTTTTTAACCAAAAGTATTTTTTTTCAAAAATAAGGTATATGACCAAGCTTTTAAAATAAGAAATAGTGATTTTGAGGAGAAGCAAAAGCAGTTTTGAAGAAGCAGAAGAAAAAGATTTTCTTCAAGAACACTTTTTTGAAAAGCACTTTTGAGAAAAATGTGCACTTAGAACCAGTTTTTAAAAGCTTGGCCAAACATTAATTGCAGCTCAGAAATGCTTTTCAAATTAATTAACCATCATACAAACTAGATTTCAATTTTATTAGCCAAGCACTTCTCAAAATAAACAGATTTTTGCAGCTTGACCAAACATGCTACTAGTGTACCTGGAGAACCACGTAGGATATGACGAAAATATTTAAATCGACATTATCTGATTTTTTCATTTTTATATTGTTATCAATCTGTATTGCTGTAAAATAAATAAAATAATAAATTTCTGAAAAACAGAAACAAAAAGTTAGTAGAACTAGAACGTCAAACTAAATGGTGAAAAACAATATAGGAATAAACCGAGCCCACTGAATACACAGTGTGTCCTTAAGGAAAGTATTCCCCTCAAGTACCCGAGGTTTTGGAATATATCCTCCCAGGATAGAACGATTTAACTCACCAGCGTATCGGTACCAAAAACTCTGGTGATCGGCGAACCAATGATAGTCGTAAAACACATTGGAATATTTTGTGCAAAAGAAGAAGAAGAAGATCAGAAAATTTAGTAAGTAAATATTCTAGGATTTGAAGGAATATTTATAGACAATTTTCACTGTTTCTGAAAAGGTTTGCTATCTTTCAGAACAGTCACAGTTGTTGAAACATGTGGGGAAATATTGCGGGAAAAACAAAACGGATTTAAAATAATCCGGGAAAGAAAAATGGATCGGACCGGGTCGGGTCGGGTCGCGGGTCATGGGTTATTCCGGATTGAATTTTTCGTTAATTAATTTAATTATAGGAATTTTTTCCAAAAGGATTAATCAATCAATCGATCTTTGACCGAATCCGAATTCGAATCTGAAGCCGAAGCCGAGCAAGCGAGCGACGACGGCGCGAGGCTTGCCTTCTTCTCAACTCTTTAAGAGCTAGAAGAAGAGCTTCTCTATATATACATATAGATTTTCTTTCCTTCTTCCAATGAGAGACAAAGCGCACTATTCAAAATTTCACTTCCCTCCATTTCTTTTCCCACTATTTTCCATTCACTCTCTTTAAGCTACACCAAGCTTAAAGACCAACAATCCCCCACATGAATTGGGAATGGATATAAAATAAAGGAATGCACGGACGCGTGTGTGTTTTACATGCAAGAATTAATTGCATATGGATAAGTAGGTTTCCCTTTGAACTTTCCGTAGTGAACTTATATCGGATATATTCGGTCAATCGACAGATTTGATATCTTTGAACCGTCGAGCTTTGTTGTATACCTAGACAACATAAGTCACACAATCAATCTTTAACCATCTATGGTTCTCACGGTTGTGTTTGTTTCAGCCATGAACACCACCTGGTTTCATGAGTGCTTAGGGAATGGGCCTTTACTTTCATTCCCCTTGAAGCAGCTTACACTTCACATTCACATAGGTGATTCCTAAACGTGTAATCCTATAGACACACTATCTGGTCATATCCTGTCAGACTTAGAAAATCATTAAAAAACTTTAAGCTTTATTGACTCATCAAAAAGCCTTAATGCTTTACCTTGATTTCTTAACATTGTCTTCATCACGAGAATGGGTTGAGTTATTTGACAATGTTTAACCGTCATTCATAACTTTGTTTGATCTCTTTGAACCTAGCTATTGGGATCTTCAGTCTGCTAGGTAGAGTTACCGCCATGATGACTTGTCTTAGGCCTTAACCTCATTCCCTTTGATGATCTTTCAACTGCCTCTCTAGATAAGCCTTTTGTAAGTGGTTCTGACACGTTATCTATTGACTTTACGTAGTCAATTGTGATAACACCACTATAGAGTAGTTGTCTAACGGTATTATGTCTCCGTCGTATATGACGAGATTTTCCGTTATACATAACAATCCTTGCCCTGCCTATTGTCGCTTGACTATCACAATGTATACAAATAGGTGCCAAAGGTTTGGGCCAAAATGGAATATCTTCCAAGAAATTCCGAAGCCATTCAGCTTCTTCACCGGCCTTATCTAAAGCTATGAATTCAAATTCCATTGTAGAACGGGCGATGCACGTTTGTTTGGATGATTTCCAAGACACTGCCCCACCCCCAATTGTGAAAACATATCTATTCGTGGAGTTAACTTCAGACGATGAGGTGATCCAATTTGCATCACTATATCCCTCGATCACGGAGGGATATTTGTTATAATGAAACGCATAATTTTGGGTATGTTTCAGATACCCCAAAACTTGTTTCATTGCCATCCAATGTATATGATTGGGATTACTTATAAACCGACTTAGTTTGCTAATAGCACATGCTATATCCGGTGGCGTACACTTCATGATATACATCAAACTTCCCAATACTCTTGCATACTCCAGTTGTGAGTCACTTTCACCTTCATTCTTTTGAAGTGCATAACTCACGTCAATTGGCGTCTTAGCAATTTTAAAATCCAAATACTTGAACTTGTCAAGTACCTTTTCAATGTAGTGAGACTGTGATAATGCTAGACCTTGTGGAGTTTTGTGAATTCTGATTCCTAAGATCACATCAGCAACTCCTAAGTCTTTCATGTCGAATTTTCTAACCAACATGCGCTTTGTAGCATTTATATCTGCCCTACTTTTACTCATTATCAACATGTCATCAACATATAAACAAATAATGACTTCATGACCTGGAGTGTTTTTAATGTAAACACATTTGTCGCACTCGTTGATTTTAAACCCACTTGCCAACATTGTTTGGTCAAATTTGGCATGCCATTGTTTGGGTGCTTGTTTAAGTCCATAAAACGACTTAACAAGTTTTCACACTTTCTTTTCTTTACCAAGAACCACAAAACCCTCATTTTTTTCCCATGTAAATCTCTTCCTCCAATTCTTCATTTAAGAAAGTTGTTTTAACATCCATTTGATGGATTTCAAGACCATACACGGACGCTAATGCCACTAACATCCTAATAGATGTTATCCTCGTTACTGGAGAGTAAGTGTAAAAGTAATCAAGGCCTTATTTTTGTCTATAACCTTTGACAATAAGTCTTGCCTTATATTTGTCAATAGTGCCATCAGCTTTCATTTTTTGTTTAAAGATCCATTTCGAACCTAAAGGCTTATTTCCAGGAGGAAGATCAACCAATTCTCATGTATGATTATCCAAAATTGATTGAATCTCACTATTGACTGCCTCTTTCCAAAACGATGAATCAGTAGATGACATAGTTGCTTTAAAAGTTTGAGGTTCATTTTCAAGCAAGAATGTCACAAAATCTGGTCCAAAGGAAGTAAATGTTCTTTGACGTTTTCTACGCCTTGAATTTTCTAAACTTGGAGTATTTTCCTTTGGTTCTTCCCGAGGTCGTTTAGGTCTTTCACTTAACGACTGGCATTCAGTTTTATGCGGATAAATGCTTTCAAAGAATTCAGCATTATCTGATTCCATTACCGTATTAACATGAATCTCGGGATTATCGGATTTATGGACCAAAAACCAACATGCTTTACTATTTGTAGCATATCCAATGAAAACGCAATAAACTGTTTTTTGTCTGATTTTAATCCTTTTAGGTAAAGGAACTTGTACCTTTGCTAGACACCCCCACATTTTGAAATATTTCAAGTTGAGTTTTCTTCCTTTCCATTTTTCATATGGAAGAGATTGCATTTTGCTGTGGGGTACTCTGTCGAGTATTTGGCTAGCTGTAAGGATAGCTTCCCCCCACAAACTCTGCGGTAATCCGAAACTTATTAATAAAGAATTCATCATTTCCTTTAATGTCCGATTTTTCCTTTCCGCAATTCCGTTTGATTGAGGTGTGTAAGGTGCAGTAGTTTGATGGATAATTTCATATTCCGAACATATTTCTGCAAATGGAGATTCATATTCTCCACCTCTATCACTTCTAATCATTTTGATCTTTTTATTCAATTGATTCTCTACTTCATTCTTGTATTGCTTAAATGCTTCAATTGCTTCATCCTTACTATTAAGCAAATAAACATAACAATATTGAGTGCAATCGTCAATAAAAGTAATAAAATATTTTTTCCCACCTCGAGATGGTGTCGACTTCATATCGCAAATGTCAGTATGAATTAAGTCTAAAGGATTTGAATTCCTTTCAACAGACTTATAAGGATGTTTTACAAACTTAGATTCAACACATATTTTACATTTTGATTTATTACACTCGAATTTAGGCAATACTTCTAAATTAATTAACTTCCGCAAGGTTTTATAATTGGCATGTCCTAAACGAATATGCCATAAATCATTTGACTCGATTAAATAAGAAGAAGCTGAAATTTTATTCGTACTGCCAACAACCATTACATTGAGTTTGAAAAGGCCCTCCGTGAGGTAGCCTTTTCCAACATACATTTCATTATTGCTTACAACAACTTTATCAGAAACAAATACACATTTGAATCCATTCTTCAAAAGTAAAGATGTAGAAACTAAAGAACATGAAGAACGTTGTTGAGCGTTAACACCTTGCCGGAAGTCATCTTCAAGAATATCTTCCATAACCTTCAATCTTGGCTGTTGCATTATTTTTCATGGAAATCTCTTCTTCGGGACCAGCAGTAGAGTAAGTCACAAATGCTTCTTTGACAGCACAAACATGTCGAGTGACTTCAGAGTCAATCCATCACTCCTTCGGATTTCCAACTAAGTTGCATTCCGAAAGCATTGCACAAAGATCATCAATGTCATCATTCTCCACCATGTTGGCCTGTCCCTTTTTCTATCCTTTTTCGGGAGACGACAATCAAGGGCTTTGTGACCAACCCTTCCACAATTGTGGCAGTTGCCCTTGAATTTCTTTTTGTTATGCTCCTTAGTCTGTCCAGAAGATTTCTTCCTCTTCTTACTTTTTGGAGCAGTCTCCTCAAGGATATTAGCTCCCATGATCGTTGAATTTCCACGGGACTTCTTCTCGCCTGTTTTGTTGTCTTCCTCAATCTTGAGATGAATCAGAAGATCTTCCAACTTAATTTCTTTGCGCTTGTGCTTAAGATAGTTCCTGAAATCGCTCCACGAAGGAGGCAACTTTTCAATCATTGCAGCCACTTGAAATGCTTCATTCACGACCATACCTTCAGCAATAAGGTCGTGAAAAATAAGTTGAAGCTCCTCAACTTGGGTTCCCATAGTTTTGCTGTCTATCATTTTATAGTCTAGAAACTTGAAAACCACAAACTTCTTCAAGCTTTCATCTTCCGTCTTGTACTTCTTCTCAAGTGCGTCCCATAATTCTTTCGAAATATTCATCGCACTTTACACATTGTACAAGTCATCCTTTAAAGCGCTTAAGATATAGCCTTTGCAAAGAAAATCTGTCTGCTTCCATGCTCCAACAATCATGAACTTCTCGTTGTCCGACATGACCGCAACAGGCACTGGAGGTTCTTCATTAGTGAATTTCTTCATACCAAGTGTGGTAAGCCAGAAGAACACCCTTTGTTGCCATCCTTTGAAGTTGGCTCCATAAAAAAATTCCGGCTTTTCTGTCGGTGGAACAACAGTCCGACTTGACAAAGCCATCGTCGTTGCTGCAATAGTCACAGAAGAATTTTCGTTATCAATTGCCATTTTTCACTGTCAACAACAGAAGAGTTCAATCAATGGCAAAACCAAAACTGTAAACAATATTGTAATTAACAATACACAATATGTATAATACAAAAACCGAAGTTTTTATATACTGTTTTCACAGAAAACGATGAAGTTATTATGTTCTTCAAATCGTTTTCTGAATTTCAAAACTCTGATGAGGTTTTTATATCTTCAAATCAGAATAATAAAATTCAGAAGGAGTAGAAAACCACACTGGTTTTAATCTCCACAAACAGAATACATAATATATAAAAAAATTCCTTAAAATTTTTATCAATCTATATTGTTGTAAAATAAATAAAACAATAAACTTTCTGAAATACAACAACAAAAAGTTAGTAGAACTAGAACGTCAAACTAAATACTGAAAAACAATATAGGAATAAACCGAGCCCACTAAATACACAATATGTCCTTAAGGAAATTATTCTTTTCAAGTACCCGAGGTTTTGGAATATATCCTCCCAGGATAGAACGATTTAACTCACCAGCGTATCGGTACCAAAAACTCTGGTGATCGGCGAACCACTCGATAGTCGTAAAACACACTGGAATATTTTGTGCAGAAAAAGAAGAAGAAGATCAGAAAATTTAGTAAGTTAATATTCTGGGATTTGAAGGAGTATTTATAGCTATTTTGCACTGTTTCTGAAAAGGTTTGCAACCTTTCAGAACATTCACAACTGTTGAACCAGGTGGGGAAATATTGCGAAAAAAATAAAACAGATTTAAAATAATCCGGTAAAGAAAAGGGTTATTCCGGATTGAATTTTTCGCTATTAATTTAATTAATTAATTAATTAATTTGAAAGAAATTTTATCCAAAAAGATTAATCAATCAATCGATCTTTGACCAAATCCAAATCCGAATCCAAATCCGAAGCCGAGCCGAGCCGAGCGAGCGACCACAACGACGGCGCGAGGCTTGCCTCCTTCTCAACTCTTTAAGAGCTAGAAGAAGAGCTTCTGAAACAGGTGGGGAAATATTGCGGGAAAAACAAAACAGATTTAAAATAATTTGGGAAAGAAATGGGTTATTCCGGATTGAATTTTTCGTTAATTAATTAAATTAATTAATTAAATAATTTGAAAGACATTTTGTCCAAAAAGATTTATCAATCAATCTTTGACCGACTCCGAAGCAGAGCGAGTGACGACGAAGCCGGCGCGAGGCTTGCCTTCTTCTCAACTCTTTAAGAGCCAGAAGAAGAGCTTCTCTATATATATACACATAGATTTTCTTTCCTTCTTCCAACAAGGGACAAAGTGCACTATTCTAAATTTCACTTTCCTCCATTTGTTTTCCTACAATTTTCCATTTACTCTCTTTAAGTTACACCAAACTTAAAATTAAGCTACACTAAGCTTAAAGACCAACATATATATCCTATTTGTACTTTCCTCTACAAGTTTTTGGATTACAAAATTAATAGCAAAAACATACGTGATATTTATTTAATACTACTCCCTCTCTTTCAGTTTATGTGAACTTATTTCCTTTTTGGTCCGTTAAAAAAAATGACCACTTTCTAAATTTGGTAAAAATTAAACTTAAACTTACAATTATACCCTTAACGAGAAGCTTTTATAACCACACAAATACTCTGGGCCCTTTTTTTTGACTTGTTTAGGATCACAAATTCTAAAAGTCTTTATTTTTTTTTAAACTCCGTGTCCAGTCAAATAGGTTCACATAAGTTGGAACGGATGGAGTACTAAGTGCCCCTTTGGACATAAACTTTGATGAAAGATTTTTCCAAAATCATTTTTTTTTTCGAAATCAGCGTTTGTTCATAAAATTTTCAATTTTCACTTGACGATGCATTTTGAAAATTTTCAAAAATTTGAAAAACTGCAAAAAGTTAATTTTCAAAATTTTCGCTCAAAACACTCACAAAACTTCAAAAATAACCCAAACTGAAATTTATGTCCAAACACAACTCTAAACGTCAAATACAATTTCACTTTAAAAAAAATTCACCATTTTTTTTGAATTTTACAATTCTTATGTCCAAATGCTTCCAAAGTATTTGGTCATTTCTATTATTTGTGCTCTCTTGTATGTAAACTCAAGGCCTAAAAAAGTAAATACATACAGTTACTATTGAGGAATCAACTTATTTTACAACTGTCAGTTGATATAAGTAGAAAAGTTGTTGAGTGGAAGTCACGTACATCAAATTTCCAGCTCGTTGTTAACAGTTAGTTAGAAATCACAAGAAACAATCAATCCACCTTTCTTGAGATCGCCGCCGATAAGAGATCAACTGCAATTTTCCGGCGAGAAATCGCCGGAATCTCATAATATGAAGAACAGAGGAATTACGAAGAAGAAGTTGAAAATCGGAAACGTAGAGCATACTGAATCGGCCAAAATGAAGACGAATAATAAGAAGTTAAAGCGTAAATTGGTGAAGTACGAAGAATTACCGGCGTATCTTAAAGATAATGAGTTTATCAGAGACTATTACCGCTGTGAATGGCCTCTTAAGGATACCGCTCTCAGTCTCTTCTCTTTACATAATGAAACTCTAAATATTTGGACGTATGTAATTCAAAAATTTCTCTTCATTTTCATTTGATTTTCATTCATTTTCGAGTTATATTAATGTTATTTTTATAAAATTTTATAGGCATTTGGGAGGATTTGTGATATTTGTGATTTTGACGGTAATGACCTTGACGGAGAAGACGACAATAGAGAATTTGCTTGCTGGTTTCTTCAGGTTCGTTGTCGTAATTTTGAACTTCTTTTATGTCCTTTTTTGTCATTTGATAGATTGGTAAAAAGATAATACTCTAACCTAAACAGACCGGCGGGAGAGGGACGGTGGATGACAATGAAGAGAAATGGGTCAGCTGATTCTTTTCCGGTGAGTTTCTGCCGTTACTTTTTTTTTTAAAAATTATTATTATTAATTCACATTTTTTTAGTTTAATAGACAGTGAAAGACTTGAGATGACAACACTAAGCGAAAAGGTCGGTTTTCTGGTGGGTCCCTACTTTTAGAAATTTAGGAAATTGGGTTGAGCTACGCAATAAATGTTTATTCGACACCTGGCCCTGCTTCATTTTTTGGGGGAAAAAAGTTTGTTATAAATCGTCCTCGGTTCACGATAAGTGACCAGTTTTCTTTTTATCCAGTTATATAATTAAGAAAGAATTTAATTTATTTTTACAAAATAATCCCTATGTACATATTTAAAAAGTTTTCTTATTCCTCATATTAAATGTTTAATTAGGGTTAGCCATAGTATGTATTTTTGTGTAGAATTTAGTATTTTCTTAATGAGCGTGCTAAAAGAAAACTGACCACTTATTGTGAACCGAAGGGAGTATTTGATAGCGTTTGGCTATAAATTTCTAGATTTTTTCTAAAAAATTTAATTTGGGTGAAGTTTTATTTGAAAATGAAAATGTGTTTGGACATCAGTTTTCAAAATATATTTCCCAAATTTATTTTGGAAAAACATGATACATGACTTTTAACCACAAGTTCTAAAACCTATCACAAATACCCAACTATACCATTATCAATAATATTCATTATATTATCGCAAACCATAATCCTGAAATAAATAAATTTGGTACAAAATTATCATTTTTATAATAAACTACATGATATACTTCAGATTACCGAGAAAACGAAGCGACATTGTTATAAAATAAGAAATGGCGGGCTCTTTTATAAAATATAAAAATTTGGGGCAATTTTTAAAAAAATGTAATTGTGATATTTTGGACCAAAAGTTTTGGGATTTTGCCAAAATGTAGGCAAAATCTATGGCCAAACATGTATTTGCCAAATAAAGCCCAAATTATTTTTGACAAAATCTATAGCCTAACGAATTCTTTATTTATCGTATTTAAGCTTTTAATATGGTGAATTT
Source organism: Nicotiana undulata (assembly GCA_005239495.1). Taxonomy (NCBI): domain Eukaryota; kingdom Viridiplantae; phylum Streptophyta; class Magnoliopsida; order Solanales; family Solanaceae; genus Nicotiana; species Nicotiana undulata. The sequence continues at coordinate 27,554 of MDKH01134654.1, forward strand.
AGGAGTTTAGCTGTATCTCAACTATGCGATTTTTATTTTATTTTTCGTTTATCTCTTTCGTAGAGTTTTTTAGATTTAGTCTTCAAACGAGGAAAGAAGGCTATAATTCATTTAGTTTAATATTTTACTGCTCTAAAATAGGAGTAAAAAATGGGTGAAACTTTTGGAAATTTTTTTCCTCAATTAAATTTTTTTCCTCAAGGACTGATTGAGGGTCCATATAGTTTGACTAAAGAGTTAGCAAAATCATGTCATTGGAAATGGTGACAAGGTAGTTCCCTTGACACCATTTCCAAAGCCGATGTTTTTTACCTGATTGATAGGTAAAATATTTGTGGAGTGACTTGATTTGGTTTGTCAAGTAGGAGTAGTATGGTTGGTGAGTTCTGCAAACTAACCTCTAAATTAAATTCTAAAAGAAGAAAGATAATTAAAAAAGAACTAAGGAATGATTGAGAGGCCGCACACCAAGGGGTGCGATGTAGGCAACATACCCTGACGGACATCAGTACTGATTTCAGGGCTCGAATTCGTGACCTATAGGTTATACGGAGACAACTATACTGTTGTAAAGCTAGCTCCCCTTCAAATGATTGAGAGGCGTTTCCTTAATTTTGGTTCTGCCATATTAGATCTTTGATTTCAACTAGGCTGGTTAGTTTTGCACCAACTTAAGTTCTCATAATAGTGCTGAATGCCAGATCAAATGAAGTCTCATATTAACTTAATTTGGATTCTTGATGTGATAGGTAGTTACAAAAAGTTGTCTGTTAAGAGAGTCCTCGTCAGGAGTCAGGAGTCAGATCAGATACCATTCATTCCAAAAAACATGGAAATTAATCTGACCATTGTCAAAAAGATTTTGTTTCTAATAAATTTGATTCGATGTAGAAAGTTTCATGAACTTGAATGGACTATAACTTTCTTGGCTAGCTGCTTTATGAATCCGATATACTAGACTAGTAAATAGAGTTGTTATGTTCAATAATAATGGTGAAACCACAAAGGAGACTCTTTCTCTGGGACACTAAACATGGTTCTTATACGAAATAATGCAGTTTGTTGCTCAACCTACTAATACTGCATATGTTCTAACATTTTGATATAAAAGCAGAATGTCCAATATAACAGTATTGAGGGGAAAGAAGTTTGACCTTTATCAGATTTTGGGAAAACTCTGTTTGTGTTTATGCAAATGTTAAGCTGCAAATAAGATACTAAGCTTCATCTCATTATCAATTTGGTTTCTGATTTGCAGGATACTTACACCAGGCAGATCTCAGCCCCATCATTTCTAGGTGCATATGGAGATGGTTATGAAGTTGCCATATGGCCTTGGTTTGTATTCTTAGGAGGGGCTATGGTTTGTTTGGTCTTCAGCTCTGTCTCTCACCTATTTGCTTGCCACTCGCATAAATTCACCCTCTTCTTCTGGCGTCTCGATTACTCTGGGATTTCTATCATGATCATCTGCTCTTTCTTTGCTCCCATATATTACACTTTCTGCTGTCAACCATATTGGCGTTTCTTTTACCTAACCTCCATTACTATAGTCGGTATCCTAGTCATTATCACCCTTTTCGCCCCGGCTCTCACCTCTGGTCATTTCAGATCATTCAGGGCAGCTCTGTTTCTCGCTATGGGTTTCTCAGGTGTGATTCCAGCAGCACATGCTGTTTCCCTCTACTTTGACTATCCACAAGTACTCGTGGCTCTAGTGTACGAGATCGCCATGGGCCTTTTGTATGCTGCTGGAGCAGTGTTCTATGTTACGAGGTTTCCAGAGAGATGGAAACCAGGTGCATTTGACCTTGTTGGACACAGCCATCAAATATTCCATGTACTCGTCGTTGCAGCAGCCCTTGCACATAGCATAGCAACTCTGGTTATTATGGACTGGCGTCGAGGATTGCCACCGTGCAATGCAGGTATTCTTGGATAGACAATACATCTGCAACTGCAAATGGCATAATTCCCAACTCAGAAACTTTATTACTCTAGCTTCTAACAGGATCAGGAAGATATCACTATATTGATTTTCAGCTAGATGATTTACCATTTCTATTAATCAGAAGCAGTTTAGGTACATCAATAACATTGATAGTTCTCATACTGTTATCCTCGTATCTTACAGAAACATATATATTTTAAGTGGAGTCAAAATATAAAGAAATAAACTCACCAAGTAATCAACGGGTGTCATTATATAGTATATATACACATAGGCGGAGCCAGAATTTGAAGTTTATGGGTTCGGAAATTTAGTCTTCTTAAGTCAATGGGTTCTAATTTAATAACTTATACATATTCAATAGATTTCTTAAGACAAATACATGGTTTATACAAACGCTACTGGGTTCGGCCGAACCCGGAGCCGAAAGGCTAGCTCCACTTCTGTATATACATATTTTTAAAAAAAAATATTATCGAGCTATACAATCTAATTTTCCGGTGAAGGAATGTCGGTTGACACCCCTTTGATGCATATGGCTCCGCCACTGTGTCAGTTGTGCCATGGATTCTTATTGAGTGATCCATATATACGTGATATTTGATGCCTAGCTATTTTGGAAGACCTTGTTTGCCTAGTTAATGAGTACCTAAATTACCTCTAGTGCTAGAGAATTTAAATGAAGGGAAAAAGCTAAACGTTGAAGATTTCCAACTACCTTGGAATTAAGAGATAATGGTTGATATAGTGACTACCTTGGTTTTAGATTTTCCTTTCCCTTCGTTGGTAAGGAGTGTACATAGGTCGGGTTGGCTCGAATGTTCTAATTATCAAATCAAATAAATTGTATCGGGTTATTAAAGTTAAATGCCAAAACCATTAAAAGTCAAGTTTTTTAATCTCGGCTTTTTGGGGGTTTTCGTTTTTTTTTTTCCATAAAGTTTTTCATAGCACAAAACGCAAATTTAGTGCTCCAAATATAACTTTAATCCTAGTAAGACAGAACTATATAAGGTGTTTTTCAATAAAATAACATATATATGAGACGAGTCATGAAATTGTACTAAAATATCCAACAATAAAGATAATAAAATCGCATCAAATAAATATTGTTAATAAGCCATAATGAAAACAAACATAATTTAATATGACTGATAAATACTAGTACTTATTTACCTGACTAACCACTAAAAGAAAAATAAGTTATACATTTTATCTAAATCATGGAAAAACTAAAAAAAATATATATCCAACACTATTTTCCTTCGTAGTACAATGGAATTGAATGTCTTTTATTATCATTAGTTAAAACCAAACCAAACCAAATTTGATCTGAGTTTTTTTTCCAACACCAAACCAAATCAAACTAAACCATAGTCGGTTTTTCTTTCTCGGACGTTTGACTCGGATCATCGGATTGGTGTGATTTTTCAATTTCTTTTGTACAGCCCTAGTTGGTAGTTATTCACTTGCTCGTCGCATTGAATTGTGTAACACATTTGATAAAGTAGCTTTGCTACTACAATTCATATATAGTAATTGTTAGTCTTGATTAAATCTTCAAGCCTACCTTATGTCACGAGAGCAGTAACATAAGTACGGCAAAAGGGACATGTCTCGTTTTCTGGTACTAATAACCAAGGAGTAATACAAGCAGCATGAAACCTATGACAGCAAGCAACAAGTATCACTTCGCTCATATCATCATCTTCTTGTTCATCAAATTCTCCTAAGCAGATACAACAGTCACTGTTTGTGCCTTTAATTTCATCAGGAATATCAATCACTACTTCAATATTATTTGCCCCAGCTCTTTCTGTTATCACATAACGAGCACTTTCTGCTCCTAGTGCTAATTCACGTTGTTGTGTTACTCCATTATTTAAACCCGAATTGGTTATCAACTCGTAAAAATATAAGAACACAACCAAAATGATGAACACCACCAAGAAAACGGCTATGAGATTTGGCATTTTTTATAGGGTGATGACTTGAAATCGGCGACAAGCTTGGTTGCTCTGATGGTAAGCACCCTCACTTCCAACCAAGAGGTTGTGAGTTCGAGTCACCCCAAGAGTAAGGTGGGGAGTTCTTGGAGGAAAGGATGTCGAGGGTCTATTGGAAACAGCCTCTCTATTCTAAGGTAGGGGTAAGGTTTGTTGTTGTTGTTGTTGTTAGGTCAGATTGCCAGTGAGATTATAGGAGTCAAGGGGTTATATATATTTAATATAAGAAGTTGATTTTGAAACATTATAGGAATCGGAGTAACCTTATGAATATCCTAAATCCTAATGTGTGTGGGTTTAAATTTTGGAAACCATTTAGGAGTAGGAGAAAACAATTAAGGAAATGATGCATGTCCCAAATCCCAAATACTTAATTGCGTTTTCACTAAGATTACATTATTATTTTCTTAAGTTCAAATTATATATACTAACAGTAAAAAATCCACTAACATAATACCACATACTCCCTCCGTTCCAGCTTATCTGAATCTATTTCTTTTTTGGACCGTTCCAAAAAGAATTTGACCCCTTTTTAAATTTGGTAAAAATTTAGCTTAAACTTATAATTCTACCATTAATGAAAAGTTTTTATAACCACACAAATATCATGTGTCCCTTTTTGACTTGTTTAGGACCACAAATTCCAATAGTCTTTATTTTTTCTTGAACTCCGTATCCAGTCAAACAGATTTACATAAATTAAAATGGAGGGAATATTAAATTATACTGATAGTGTAAAAAAATTACTCTTGTTATGAGTCCATATATATATATTTATATATACGTGATATTTTGACTCTAGTTATAGAGAATTTAACCTCAAATTATAGATTATTTGACTTATAAAATGGTCTGTATAAATGAAGGAAAAATACCTACTGAAGATTTATATAGTTGATTCAAATACCTAGAGTTAGTAGTTGTATTAACTGTACTTACGTGTTTGTCCTGATTTTTTTTACCATATTTGTTTTCATATCTCTTGAAAGAAAGGACAATATATTTACCATAATTGAGTTTTCCTTTTTATAAAAGAAAATTATAATTCTCCAATATTCGGCTAGTCCTTTTTCTTCTAGGAAAAGTTTTGGACTTCTATAAATTGAGAATCCTTCCTTCATATTTAGTAACATCCACAATGTAGCCATATGGGGTATGAGAGTCGTTTTTAGGGGGAGAACTTTACAGGACAAGTGTTAGCGTGTCACTTGTGTTTGTTTCTTCATGAGTTTGTTCTCTCGATATTTTGTACTCTCTTTTATATAGTGGATTGCTCATCTCCGCCGTTGATGTAGGTCAATTGACTGAACCACATTAAATGTTTGTGTCTCTTTTGCTACATTTTTCTTTTATTGTCCGTTTAATCGTCGTTCAAGGTCTGCTTTACTAACTTCCGCATGACACCTGCTTTTTTCGGTCCTAACATTAATGACCACCTAATTAAACTAAGTACATGAATGGGTAAATTCTAGATTAAGTTTGGCCGATTAAGTTCATGAGTAGACTGAAATGCCACATCGCCACAGATATTCACTTACAAAGATGGTGAGATTATTATTGAGAAATGTTGCATGTCATACTTCAGCATTGGTATTCAATTATTTAAGAGGAAATATCTTCCGAGCTACAATTTAATTTAAATAAATAATCATATATAAAGATTTTATGTATATTATTTATCGCTATCATGTGTGATGTTTTACCGATCTCCTCAGAAAGGAGTCATATAATTTTGAAAAAAACATTTCTAATTAATTACAAAACAGTTCGAGCGATTATAGAAATCTTTAGAAAAAACAATACAAGATTCTGAATTGACAATTCCAACTATTATCATATGATGTTGGAAATTTAAAATCAACAAACAAGGAAACAAAAAAGAAGAAATAGGAAGAGGGAATCACGTGGTGCAATTAACACAAAGCACTCCAACTAAGTAATTACTCCCTCCGGTCTAAAATAAGTAATTTTTTGGGTGTTTTCACACAAATTAAGAAATTCACATTTTAACGTTACTCTCTTCGGTTCACAATAAGTGACCAATTTACTTTTAGCACGCCCATCAAGAAAATACTAAATTCTACACAAAAATATCTATTATGACTAAACTACTTATAATTAAACATTTAATGTGAGGAGTAAGAAAACTTTTTAGGGATATGTACATATGGGTTATTTTGTAAAAATAAATTGAATTCTTTCTTGATTACATAACTGGACACTTATTTTGGACCAAAATGAATAAGGAAACTGGTCACTTATTATGAATCGGAGGGAGTAATTAGCAATGAAATTGACCATATTAACATTTACTATCTCTTCACATAAACACCCCTAACACATATTCCAATACTATTTATTCTGAGGGCAATGTAGGAAAAAAATAATTAATTCATTCTTAAAATCTGAAAAAATCACTTATTTTGGACCACAATAAAAAGACAAAAAAATCACTTATTTTGGATTAGAGGGAGTAATTAACATCAAACTTTAATTAAATGTGCATATGTACCTGAGAAGGGGTTGGGGGGGGGGGAGCATGATCATCGAGTCAAGAAAATAAAAAACCTGAATAATGAGGTACGAAAAAGAAAAAATAAAGAATGTTATTGTTTTTTTTTTTTTTGCTAATGAGAGAAACTTTTATTTAATAAAACGATAGACTTATTACATGGTTGAAATTAGGCGTGGAGTCCGAGTTCCAAATGTGTCATTTTCAAGTACAGATATAATAAAAGGTGGTGGATATGGGAATATCATAAAGTTCCTTCTATCTTCTGGGTCCCTGCATTTTCCATAGCAGGACAACTTGTCTGCAGCGCTGTTAGCTTCCCTATATATATGGCTCATCTGTGGCCTCCCAAGCTGCGCCAGTAGATGCCTGCAATCATGTAAAATGTGTGAGAAAAATAGATTATCTGATTCAAGCATTTGGAGTAATACATGTGAGTCCGTTTCCACAATCAGCGGAATTATAGAGTCAGATACTGCTATCTTTAACCCATTGTACAAAGCTAGGAGTTCCATGTGTACCGCAGAGTGCGCATAGTTGTGAGAAGAAAACCCAAGTATCCATTCTCCATTGTGGTTTCTAAAAATTCCCCCTCCCCCTCCCCCTCCCCCTCCCATTTTTGTAAGAGAGTCGAAAGCACCATCTACGTTTAGTTTGTAGTAACCCGTGGGTGGAGGTGTCAATTTAATCGATACGGTTAGTTTGTGAGGCTTGTTTTGACAGGGAAAGGGCTAAGTGTTGATATTCAAGTGTTTGGAAAATTATTTCGTGTATGTTTAGGGGTTTTTCAGAATTTCTGAATAGTTTTTTATTCTTATTCTTCCAAATGGTCCATAAGATTATGGGGGTCAGGATTTTTAAGGGAAGGATATGGTTATTACATAAGGTATGTTTTGCCGTCGTGCATAAATTTCAAAGTTAGATGGGGAAATAAGAATGTTAAACTTCGCCCATATGGATGTAGCGGAGGGGCAAGAAGCGAATATATGAGCAATTGTTTCTGGAGAGTTTTGACATGAAGCACAAGTGTCAGTCTGGATAATATGTATGTGTGCCAGATTTGTTGTTGTTGGTAATTTATCATTTACAAGGAGCCAAAGAAAAAATTAATTTTGTTAATAACTTCTATTTTCCAAACCCATTTATTTAAAGGGTGCATTGATGCTGGTGATTTCCCTAATTGTTCTAGGTAGGTTAGGTAAGCGAATTTTGTTGAGAAAGGTCCCGAGTTGGTGAACTTCCAGAAGAAAGAATCTCTCTTTAGTTCGGATTGCTGTATGTGGGTGATGGTGATCAGGTGGTTTAAATTAGTGGGTACTTCCATGGAGAGTGAATTAAGGTCCCAATGATTATTTGGAGAAAGAATATTGTCAATGGTTAAAGAAAAGTCTGTTTGAGTGAGTGGGCCTTGAATAAAATGGCGCAGTGAGTTTGTTGAATTGATCCAGTTGTCCTCCCAAATTTTTACTGTCGTACCTGTTCCAATATTCCACCCTATTCCATGTTTGAAGAAATTTAAGTTCTTGGTAATGCTTTTCCAGACATAGGAATCTATATTTTTCCACTTTAGACTATTAAGGGATTGACGCTTTCTATATTTTTCCTTTAATATTTTGACCCAAAGTTGGTCTGAGTGGGAGTAGAAGCGCCATGTTAAGCTAGAGAGTAGTGTGGATTTTTTTGCTGTTGCATTGGGAATACCAAGACCTCCCCAGCTCTTAGGTAATGTAGCATTATCTCAATTTGTTAGGTGGAGTCTTCTTTTAGTATCTGTCGAACCCCAAAGGAAGTTGCGCTGGATACGATCAATTTTTCGTATGGTATTTTGTGGGAGAGTGTTAACTTGCATAACATATTGGGGAATTATAGCTAGGGTAGATGTAATCAAAGTAGTGCGGCCTGCTAGTGATAACATATTAGCCTTCCAACCTTGATCAAGCGTATATTATCATGTCAAATGTTATGGTAGCTAGCATTAATGCAACTTTACTTATTACCATACTCATCAAGTAAGCGTCATCTTCGATTATAACTCCGACCCATGAACCCATTCCCAGCCCGTTACTTGGCATGATGATTGTCTAAATTATTCTTTATTTCTTCTTAAACGTCTCACTTGATTAAAATTTCACTTATTCAAATAATAAGAAGATTTGAAGCAAAAGAAAGTAATATTATTTTAAAACAAATTTAGTTTGACAAAAACAACTAATATTTGAAACCAAGTTAATATACCTACTAAATCCTAACACAATGGAGATCTTTGAGGAATGCCTTTTCTTCTACTCATACTAGTAGCCATGTCTTCCTCTGTAATATCCTTATAGTTATTAGCTGTTCTTCCACACACATGCATTCCACTTCTCTTTTTCCTTACAAACTCAGTGCATGGAAAGCTCATGTTCTCCGATCCCGATCCCGAGCCCGACGACGAGCCCCATGGCTCGTCGTTGTCCACGACTGTCGAATGAGCTGTCTCGTTCGCCATGTCATCATCGGCCATGTCTTGAGGGATAAAGAAGTCTGGACTAAGTTGTAGAGTTGTGCATTTCTTTAGAAATGGAGAAAGGTCCTTGTTGTGCTTTAGCACAAACTCTACCTGATCATGACAAATAATGTTTTTGTCAACCAACAATTAATAAATATGTTGTGACGATAATTTAACTTCAATCCTATAAATCTATGACATCTCATTCTTAAGTTATTTCGTGAAATCATTAAGGTAATTTTGCGTTTTTAATCGTTGAATTATCGACAAATTCTGATTTGGTCCTTTTGATATCTGGTTAAGCACATTTAACCACTTAATTAACTAAAATTTGCACTTTTGATCCTTTTGCTTGTGAATCTTCACAAATTTAACGAATTACTAATTACTCCATCCGTTCTAATTTATGTGAACCTGTTTGACTGGGCACGGGGTTTAAGAAAAAATGAAAACTTTTGGAATTTGTGGTCCTAAACAAAACCAAAAAGGGCCCCAGAGTATTTGTGTGGTTATAAATATTTCTCATTAAGGGTAGAATTATAAGTTTAAGCTATTAGTAACAGAAAGAGGTCATTCTTTTTGGAACGGACCAAAAAGAAAATAGGTTCACATAAACTGGGACAAAGGGAGTATTAGATTATTTAATTACTCATGCGGTATGTTAAATGACGACGACGACAACAACAACAAACCCAGTATGATCCCAACATGTGGGATCTAGGGAGGGTAGTCTGTACGGAGACCTTATCCCTACCTAATGAAGGTAGAGAGGTTGTTTCCAATAGACCCTCGGCTTAGGACGGTATGTTAAATGACACCACACCATATTTGAAGGTGATATAGCACATTTCCTATGTGAAGGGGACCAAACATACATTTTTTTTAGAGAATTCAAGGTTAATTATGCTTAGTGAAATATCACAAGGACCAAAATCTAATTAAAAATATTAGAGGGGTAAAAAGTGAAATTATCTCAATCTTTCTTAAATGCTTAGAGGCTGTCATTTAGTTCAACTAAGTGAAGAACCTTAACCTAATTGCATGTATAACATGTATTTTAAGTAATTTTGTTAGGAAATCAATTATGATAAGAATTTGATTAAGTAGATATGAGAAAATTACCTTGCACCCTAGAGAGCAATGGATGTATGGTTCTTGAAGACTCCTATCACAAGAAGTGCAATAATTTCCTCCTTTGAATTGCCTGTTTTGAGGCCTTTTCTTGATAAAAACCACCTTAGCATTGTTTATTGTATATGCCTAGTACAATTACAAACCAAACTATTAGAAAATCCATCAATCAAGAACATTTGTTACCAAAAGTTAGTAGTATAAAGCTTCACAGCGCATGCAAAAATATTAGGTGATTCTCCCATTTATCCAAATTTTAATGGATAGAGACTCAGAACCAGAGCTAAGATTTCAAGAAATGTGGGTTCAGAATTTTAGAACGACTATTTAAAATACTAATATAAAATAGGTTCTAAACTTAATATTGATGTATATATTATATGAATTCTTAATACAAGTATACTGTTTGAGCAAAAACTATTGGGTTCGGCTGAACCTGTAACCGGGCTTCTAGCGCCGCCTTGGACAGCGTTACCCGACACTTGCACTGGTGGGGAGGTAGAAAGCAGTGTCGGAGCCACCTTATAGGAAGGGCGGGAAAAATACATTGTGTAGGTAGGTAAAAAAATAAATTATATGTATATATACTATGTATTGACTCCCCTTCATTTCCTGGTATGTTTACCTTCATATAGTTTGACACCCCTTAACGAAAATTCTGGCCTCGCCACTGGTAGAAGGTACCTCATAAAATTAGTCGAGGTACGCATAAGCTGGCTCTCGGACACCATAATTATCAAAAAAAAAAAACTTTCAGAATAACTACCTGAATATTGGAGCAATCTATAAGGTTCTCTAAATCTTCAAGTCGAACAACTTCATGATATACATAACGTCTAATTTGAAGTAATCTGTGGAAACGATGAGATGTGACACAATGAGGACAAATACTTATGCAACAATCCAAACAACAAACATTCTTCTCATTCTTCTTTGCACTTTCATGAATTGAACATGGAACAAAGAATTTCTCCACGTAAAGAGCTTCCAACCAAGATGGCTTCTTAATTCCCTAAAAAACATTATATACCATAATTATTTGATAAATAAACTTAATTAAGTAGCTACCAAAAGTGTTATATAAAGGAATAATTCAATCAAATATATAGAAGGTGAAGAATTGGAGCCAAAAGCTTACCATAATAATCACATAAAAAGTTAAAGTTATTCTCTCAAGTCTCACCACTTGAGCAATGGACAATAGCTTGTTGAGCCTTTGATTGGAGAAAGAGAGAAACTATATTATGGATATTAGTGTATTTAAGGAAAATCACAAGAGTGGAAAAGAAATATATTATTCCTTGGGTACATACACAACATTTTGTCTATAGGTTCAATTGTAGTTTATATATTTTCTATACTATTAATGAATTTTAACGTGGATCTCTCTCTATATAACAATACTTTTCCATAAATGCCAAGCTTTTCCGAAACCACTTTTTATGTTACGTTATAATATACGATTTATATAACAACACTTCGCGGTAACACCGAAAAATATTTGGAACAAACGAGGCTGGTATAGAGAAATTTGACTGTATAGCAAGCAAGTTATCATATCTACTAGATGACCAATTTATAATCCTGAGAACGTGGGCGCTGTTCCCGTGTCTTCATAAACAAAAAATTGTCAATCTCCTTGTGTTGAGAGCTTAAACCCTAAATTAATGGAACTCTTCTTGAATGAGCTGCCTTACATGTTAACTTTTTTGGTTTTTTTAGCACTTCATTTTGTCCTTTGATTCTCGTATATTGGTAAATTAGGTCTGAGCAACCTAGCATCTTGTCTTCGCTAGGCAAGTCAAGAAATATGTTTCTGTTAATCACCCGGCCATTTAAACTAAAAATAGACAGATAATGTGTAATTATATAATATGTAAAAATTATGCATAATTAGTGTATCATATATTTATATCGACTATGAAACAAAATAAATAATGATCCAGTCGACTATTTGTATATACAGATGGGACGACGGACCTAGCTTATATGTTATAGAATCACGTGTCTTCAGTAACTTTTGTTCAGTCCTTATATTCGTATTAAAAAATTTATTAAATATCTATAAATATTTGAGAGTGACCATTTATTATTGTATTAACCATGAAATTGCTATAAAAATTCTATAAATTTTAAATTTGTCTCCGCTTTGGACGCTTATTAAAAAAAAAAAACTAGTTCATCGCACCTCTCCTATATTTAATTTTCTTCACCTTAAATTACTGTTTGGTAGAAAGTACTTTACCTCCTTTGTGAACATAACCATAATCCCAATGAAAGGCCAAAAGTTTGCCGTCCATTGGCTGAATAATCGCATGGATTTTTATTCGTGCAAATCAAAATGATGCAATTGTGGAAGAATTGTAGCCTCTGCGTAGAATCGGGACTCGCTCGAGACTCACCTTGGAGCGGAGTATTCGTAAAATGCCCCTGAGCTTATATGTGAGGCTTAGTTCTGTGAGACCTACGCCTCGGCCATCGAGGCTTACGCTCCGGACACGCCCAACGTCCAACGTACTTGATTCGCCTAATAAAACTCCATGCAATTTTGTGTAACTAACCTTGTAAATCTCAAATTTCTTTAATAAATCATTGACTATTCAAAAATACTTTTTTCTTAATCATTAATCATTAAGTTAGACTTATTTTGCTAGTATTACTTAGGTTTAATTAGACAGACAAAACACAACTCATGAAGCACTAGTTAGACAAACTAATGACCCTGATTAATTAATGCCTACTCTTTTTTGCTAATTTTAAGAAACACCCTTGTTTCTTGCACCTTTTTATGCTTTAACCGAGAGGTTATCTTGGGGTTTGAAATTTTACAGCAAAGTAAAACAAAATAACCCTTATAATAGTATTTTTTGTACATTAGTCCACTTTGATAATTTTTATTATTTTCCTTATAGTACTAAGGCTATTCATATTTGTATATCAAAGTACGCATCTAACACAACAGCCGTTACGTTCAAGGGATTAAGTGAGTTATTCTGATATAAAATTTTGGGATTTTCATATTTGGTAGGAGGTATTAACTAAATTCGGTGTTATTTTTATACAAATATCTTGATATAACTTATCCCATATAGAAGACGGAATAAATTATCCATGTTACAGTTCCACTTTTACTCCCAAGATAGTAATTTGAATATTTGGATTTTGAACCAAGAAGGGGAAATTTCACTTTTAACGCACACCAGAAATTATTTATATTCGTTAGTCGAAAAAGTATATAAAATTTGTATAATTTTCGTATATAACATAAAGAATATATATATATATATATATATATACAAAAATATTATCCCTCCGGTCCATAATAAGTGATTTTTTTTCAGATTTCAAGATTGAATTAATTATTTTTTTCCTACATTGCGCTTGGAATAAATAACGTTGGAGTATGTGATATGAGTGTTTATGTGGAGAGGTAATAAAGGTTAATATTGTCAATTTCATTACTAATTAATGTTAAAAGGTAAATTTTTAATATATATAAAAACAATAAAAAAATTTACTTATTGTGGATCGAAAGAAGTATATATTTTCGACTAATAATTTTAGAGCGGAATACAATATCTTTTTCCCATCAAAGAACCTATCTCATCAAAACTTCCCCGAATTATATTGTCAGCACTATATCTATTAGCTGAATCTTTAGGATAAATATAGGGAGTTACTCAAAAAAAGAATGAGAAAAAGTTTAAATATACCATTCTTGTCCTTGTTAATTGTTCGTTTGAAAATGATTTGGTGAATATTATTATATATACACTTTGTTTACCTTGAAAATGGTTTTAACAATTATATTTGATTTGTGATTCTAAAAATATGTGATTTATTCCAATACTAGTGAATAAGCAAGAAATATTAAGTGTAAGTGTGAAGAAATGATAAACCAAACCAGTGTTGTTAGTACAACAGAAACCTCGAGCTCGATTTTCGGGGGCCTCGAGGTGAGCTAAGAGTGGTAAAGTAAGAGCAATAAAGCTGAAGAACAATCTTGAGCACAGTAAACGAGAAAAGCAAAGTAGAATATTTTATTGCAGTGAATGATGATCTTTGCAAATGATTGAAGTCCCCTTTATATAGAAGGGGAAACCCTATTGGTTCAGCTGTATAACCGTCTAGTACGGATTTGTACGAACTAATCCTGAGATTTTCGCCTTGACCTATATGCCCTTGAGAAATTCCCGCTCTTTCTTGAGTGTCATCGAAACGATACTGCCCGAGGTAGACCGAGTCGGGCCTTCGAAGTGCTCTCTCGAGGTACGCATTCTGAGATCGGGTTCGAACTATGCTTCGAGTCATCCGAGCTCGGGCTTGAAACACAATAAAGACTTCAGACTCTCCGATTTCGACCGTATAAACACCTTATATTCCAAACTCAACAAACGAAATTCATGCGGCTATCTTGATACAAGTATCTATATATATCTTGATAGAACTTAATTGGGTTTTATCCTTGAAATTTTATTAGAAATAAGGAAGGGTTGCTACTAGGAGAAAATTAAAGGTAGAATTTTTTAGGGGATTCAAAATTTTTTTTAAAAAATGTAATAAAATTAAGAATATTTAATATTTAATATATATATATATATATATATAAATTAAACTTTATATATACAATGTAATTTTCGACGAAGGGAGTACCGTTGAATACCTTCCGTCCACCTAGTTCTGCCCGTGGTCTGGCTATCCTCACACTTGGCAAATCTGATAAGAGCTTGTTTTAGAAAAATATTAATAATAATCATTGGTATTCATGAATCTCACATGCAAAGGATCCAATGAACTGACTGTCACACATATGAAGTCCAAATTGTTCCATTTGCCTAATTGCCTCGTACTCTTCAAATATTCCTCAAATTAAAGCCTCTCACAATTGTTTGATTTAGTGGTCTCACGTTGAAAGGCGGAGTCGAAATTTGAAATTACTGGTGTTTGGGATTTTATTCCTGTTAAGTTATTGAGTTTTAAATTAATAATTCATATATATATATAATAAATATTTAAAGACAAATATGAAGTTTGGATCAAAACTATTGAGTTCGATCGAACCCGCGTCCGGCACTGTAGCTCCGCCACTGTGTTATGGCCATTTATTCTTGCTCCGGGTTAGCATTAGTAAGTAGTTTGTCACCAACACAAATTATACCCACACACTAGACCAGAGAAAAGAACAAAGAAACTATATTTACAGTCTTTATTTTTTGTCCAGGAATTAGTTCACCTAGTGTGGTTGTTTTTTACTGATAAAACAGTAAAAAGGATAAACAAAACACAGAAGGTACTAAACCGAGACCTCAGCAAGAGATGAGATTTGAGGAAAAAAGGGGTTTTATGTTATAAAATTTGTTTATGAAAATTAAAGTTTCTTGCTAGTAATTCTTAGTATAATTCAAAAAATAATGCTTATTTCTTATTCTTTATATGATACAAAAAATATCATGTCTAGCCGACTTCCTATTTCTATATTATTTAAAATGATGTATAATATATATAGTTAATATTCATCATTACAAAGGAGGTGCAATAGTTAGTGATAGGTTATATGTGTATTCCTGTTATGTTTTGATGATCTAACGAACTTACTGTCAAGAATCAAAGGAACCTGATACACATTCTCAAAAGCTTAAAGATCAACAAGTCTCCAGTTGGGGACACAGTTCAACTCTTCAGAGTTAAAGGAATAGCAGAGGGAAAAGATAGCTACCAATTCATGTGATGACTCAAAGGATCATTTGAAGAATTTAGACCCAATTTTAGGCTTATTAACCATAAACAGACTAATTTTAATTACATCAATTTGCGTGCGCAGTCCGGGCGTGAAACCGGAAATCTTTTATGTGAAAATATGAGAAATAGAGATTTTGAGTTAAAATTTGGTTTTAGTTGACTTTGGTCAACATTTTGAGTAAACGGACCCGGAACTATGTTCCGACGATCCCGGGAGGTCCACAGTAAAATATGGGACCTGGGCGTATGCCCGGAATTAAATTCGGAGGTCCCTAGCCTTAGAAAATAATTTTTGAAGAAAATTATTGTGCTTGTTTTTAAAGGAAATAAAGAAATGAATTATTTTTTTTAACTCGTTGGTATCGGGCCCGTATTTTGGTTCCGGAGCTCGGTACAAGTTTGTATGATATTTAAGTCCTATCTGTGAAATTTGGTGAGAATCAGAATTGATTTGACGTGGTTTGGACGTCCGGTTGAAAAGTTAGAAATTTGAGTGTTCTTGAGAAAATCATGAGTTTTTAGGTAACATTCGTAGTTTTTGATGTTATCCTGATAATTTGATCGCACGAGTAAGTCCGTGTGATATTTTTAGACTTGCGTGCATGTTTGGTTTGGATCCCCGAGGGCTTGGGTGAGTTTCGAATAAGTTTAGGCTATGTTGTGCTTGTTTTTATGCTTCATCGTCGTTTCTTCAAGCATAAATGATACCACATTAAGCAAATGAGCTCCAAATTCATTTTTTATTGAACCATTAGATTCGTATCGTAATTACGGAGGCATAGGGAAGAGAATCATCGAATTTGGACATCGTATGAGGAAGTTATGCTCATTTCCGTGTTGGGAAAACAGTGCTGGTTTCTGGTGTGCCCAGTTCGCAAATGCGAACTTTTTGTCGCAACTGCAACTTTTTTCCAGTCCTTCCTTGTTCGCAATTACGAAGGGTTTCTTCGCTTTTGCGAGGGTCGCAAATGCTACATCTGCAACCTGCTAAGTGAGATTTTAGACGGGATTTTCACTCATTTTTCAATTTTCTCAAACCCTAAACCTTCATAGGCGATTTTTCTAAGACCCAAACTTATCCAAATTATTGATAAGTGATCTTTAACTAATCTCTTTCAATTCCTAACAACTTTTAACAAGATTACAACCAAAATTCTAGAGTTTTCATGGTAAAAATTGTGTTTTTGGGTAGAACTTAGGAATTTCAAAATTTGGGGAATTGGACCTCGAATTGAGGTCGGATTCTAATATCAATTGTATATCCGGGCCAGGGGATATTGGGTAAACAGGTTTTGGTCCGAACCTCAAGTTTCGACCAAGTGGGTCCGGGGTCGATTTTTGAATTCTGACAAGAAAACATAGGAGAACCATTGTTTTTCAATAATGTTGATTTCTTTAGGCTATGATTGATAACATTGAGCCAATTGTTATTAGATTCGAGCGGATTAGAAGTAAATTCTAAAGGAAAGGCAGTGCTAGAATAGTGAATTGCTTGTGAGATTGAGGTAAGTGCTTGGTTTAACTTTGACTTGAGGGAATAAGAATCCCCACTTGATTGTTATGTGAAATTGCACGTGTGTGGTGTATAGGTGAGGTGACGAGTATCTATGCACCACCAAATTATCTGCTAAACATGATCCCTTCCCCGTTTCCAATTTAATGGATTCATATCTTAATTATTTTATGTTCATTGTTGTTTCTATGACTACTTGGTTTTGTTAATTTGTTGTTAAGTCTGGTTACAATTATTTTGGAAAAGTATTAGTTGTTTCCTTGGTTTCCTTGTGGTACATAAAGGTTGAGCTGTTTGACATTGCTTTACGAGAT
>ML241734.1:851-39728 GCA_005239495.1 Nicotiana undulata
TCAACCTTCCGCAAAGTCCGAGGCAACCCTGACACGAAGTCCATGGTAATGCGCTCTCACTTCCACTAGGTAATGGGAATCTGCTGAAATAAACCTCCTGGCCGCTGATGCTCGTACTTAACTTGCTGGCAATTAAGACATCAAGCTACATACTGAACAATATCTTTCTTAATCCGCCTCCACCATAAATGCTGCTTCAAATCACGATACATCTTTGTCACCCCTGAATGGATAGAATACCTGGAACTGTGAGCCTCTGCTAGAATTCTCTCCCTCAAACCATGAACATCTGGAACACACAGCCTGCCCTGCAGTCTCAAAACACCGTCCTCGCCTAAGGTAACATCCTTGGCCAGGCCCTTAATCACAGTATCCCGAAGTTCTGCTAGACACGGGTCATCATACTGTCGAGCCCTGATCTCCCCAAGCAATGAAGACTGAGCTACCACATGTGCCAAGACTCGACGAGGCTCTGAAAGATCTAATCTCACTAACTCATTGGCCAAAGACCGAATGTCCAAGGCTAGAGGCCTTTCCTCAGCTGAAATATAGGCTAAACTCCCCATGCTGGCTGCACGCCTGCTCAAAGCATCCGCTACCACGTTTGCCTTGCCCGGGTGATACAAAATGGTAAGGTCATAGTCTTTCAACAACTCAAGCCACCTCCGCTGCCTCAAATTAAGATCTCTCTGCTTAAGCAAATACTGTAAACTGCGGTGGTCTGTATAGACCTCACAAGATACCCCATACAGGTAATGCCGCCATATCTTCAAAGCATGAACGATCGCTGCCAACTCCAAATCATGAACAGGGTAGTTCTTCTCATGAACCTTCAGCTGCCGCGAAGCATAAGCAATAACTCTGCCATCCTGCATCAAAACACATCCCAACCCGACGCGTGAAGCGTCGCAATATACTGTATAGGGCCCTGACTCAGAAGGTAATGAAAGAACTGGTGCTGATATCAAGGCTGATTTGAGCTTCTGAAAGCTCGCCTCGCAATCGTCGGACCACTGAAACAGGGCATTCTTCTGAGTCAATCCAGTCAATGGAGCGGCAATAGGAGAAAATCCCTCGACAAAATAGCGATAATAACCTACCAAACCCAGAAAAATCCTGATCTCCGTAGCTGAAGTAGGACGAGGCCAACCCTGAACTGCCTCAATATTCTGTGGATCATCCTTAATACCCTCACCTGATACTATATGGCCCAAGAATGCTACGGACTCTAACCAGAACTCACACTTGGAGAACTTAGCATATATTTTTTGCTCTCGCAAGGTCTGAAGTACTACCTGCAAATGCTGCTCATGCTCACCCAAACACCGCGAATAAATTAAGATATCATCAATGAAAACAATAACGAACGAGTCAATATAAGGCCTGAATACCCTATTCATCAAATCCATAAAAGCTGCTGGGGCATTAGTCAAGCCAAAAGACATCACCAAGAACTCATAGTGACCATATCTGGTGCGGAATGCAGTCTTCGGAACATCAGAAGTCCGAATCCTCAACTGGTGATACCCCGATCTCAAGTCAATCTTGGAGAACACACGCGCACCCTGAAGCTGATCAAATAAATCATCAATGCGAGGCAGAGGATACTTATTCTTGATAGTTACCTTGTTCAGCTGGCGATAGTCAATACACATACGCAACGACCCATCTTTCTTTTTCACGAAAAGCACAGGAGCACCCCACGGCGACACACTAGGCCTGATGAAACCCTTGGCCAATAACTCCTCTAGCTGCTCCTTCAACTCCTTTAGCTCTTTAGGAGCCATACGATAAGGAGGAATAGATATAGGCTGAGTATCTGGTGCTAGATCAATGCAGAAATCAACATCCCGGTCTGGAGGCATGCCTGGAAGATCTGAGGGAAACACATCCGGAAACTCACGGACGACAGGTACTGAATCAACAGTAGGAGATTCGGCGGTAGTGTCCCGTTCATAAGCAAGATAGGCTAGGAACCCTTTCTCGACCATGTGTCGAGCCTTTATGAAAGAAATAACTCTGCTGAAAGCACTAACTGAAACACCTCTCCACTCTAACCTCGGCAACTCGGGCATGGCTAATGTAACAGTCTTGGCATAACGATCCAAGACGGCATGATGAGGGGATAACCAATCCATGCCAAAAATAACCTCGAAATCAACCATATCGAGCAATAATAGGTCGGCTCTGGTCTCAAAATCACATAAAGTAACCACACAAGCCCGGTAGACCTGGTCTACCACCACAGAGTCGCCCACAGGAGTGGACACATACAAAGATGATCCCAAGGACTCACACACAATATCCAGAGAATGAGCAAATAAAGCTGAAACATAAGAAATGTAGACCCTGGATCAAATAACACTGAAGCCTACCTACCACAGACTCAAATAGTACTTGAAATCACTGCATCTGAGGCTACTGCGCCTGCCCTGGCTGGAATGGCATAAAAACGTGCTGAGGCGCCTGATGGCTGAGCTCCCCCAGATCGATCTGGGGCTGAATGACCTCTACCCGGCTGGCCTCCCCCTCTGAGACGGCCCCTGCCAATCTGACCTCCACCCCTGGGTGGTCGAGCTACTAGTGCTGGAACTCTGGGCTGATGGTTCTGCTGCAGTGCCTTGGTATTAGTTCGAGTGAGATCGAACATAACTAGATTTTAGTTATGGCGAGGGCCGGTAGGTGCTAGTTAGAGCGAGGTCGAACATAACCTGAATTTAATTATGGTCGAGGGTCGATAGGTGTTAATTCGAGTGAGGTCGAACATAACCTGAATTTAATTATTGCCGAGGGCTGGTAGGTGTTAGTTCGAGCGAGGTCGAACATAACCTAAACCTAATTAGGTCCGAAGGATGGTAGGTGTTAGTTCAAGAGAGGTCTAACATAACATGAATTTAATTATGGCCGAGGGCCAGTAGGCGTTAATTCGAGCGAGGTCGAACATAACTTGAATTTGAAAGAAATGCACTGGTAAGTGTAAAGTTTATTGCCTTGACATTGTTGCATTTGTTACATAGTTGGAAAAATTTACAAATTTCGGGTGTTTGCTGGCGTTACAGTCCTAGCCATGGTATGTCTAGTCCCTTTATTGGTCGATCTGGAGAGTAGTGAGAGGTCGAGAAATGAAGTAGTAACCAGGGCTTAGCCTTCGCGTACTTCGACTTGGAGTGTTCCCTTCATCGCCTCGTTAAAAATATCCTTGAGAAAGCCCAACTAGGACAAAACTCAAGTGAGGGAAAAAAGAGTACAACTTGGGGAACACTCTTTCCTTTAGAAGATGAAGTATTTGAGGTGGTTGATATTCCAGTTGGTTGGTAGTAACTTTCCTTTCATTGTTTCTAGCTGAAATGATTTTTATTTGCTTTTGTTTTGATTTTGTACGGACCGTCCCAATTTGTTCCCAGCTTACCTTCCCTTGGATCTTTGCTCTCTTGGGTT
Organism: Nicotiana undulata; assembly: GCA_005239495.1. NCBI lineage: Eukaryota > Viridiplantae > Streptophyta > Magnoliopsida > Solanales > Solanaceae > Nicotiana > Nicotiana undulata. The sequence continues at coordinate 4,290 of ML241734.1, forward strand.
TTAGCTTTTGATACGTAGTCCCCGACTTTGAGCGGACTGGACTTTGATTTCTTGTTATAATAGTGTTCTGCTTGCTTTTTTTGGGTGATCATTCTTATATAAGCCATATCTCTTTGTGTGTTGACTTCATCGAGTTCCTGCCTTCAGCCCTCGTCGTTGCTTGTGCCTCTCTCATGGTAGTACCTTAGACTAGGCTCTCCGACCTCAACTGGTATTACCGCCTTGGTCCCGTTTACCAAAGATCCTGGGCTCGTTTTCGGAGTTATTCGTTATGCCCATAATAGTTCTGGTACGACTTTCGGCCACAGTCCCTTGGCGTCCTCGAGCTTTTTTTTCATGATGTTTAGTATTTGATTTGTTGGAGGAATCTGTTTGCCCCATGCCCGAGGGGTGGTACGGGGTTGAGAATATTCTTTTGATATGTCATTTCTCAAAAATTCGGCGATTTTCTTTGTCGTGAATTGGGGTCTGTTGCCGCAGTTGATTTCATTGGGAACGCCGGACCGGCATATGATATTTCTCCATATAAAAGTGATAACTTCATGTTCATGTATTTGGGCGAATGCTCCTGCTTCCACCCATTTAGAGAAGTAATCAGTTAAAACTAAAAGGAATCGTACGTTACCTCGCCCTGAGGGGAGGGGGCCTACTATGTCCATTCCTATTTGATGAACGGCCAAGGTGAGGTGACCAAGTGGAGGTGTTCGCCCGCTTTTTGAATCATTGGGCCATACTTCTGGCCCCAATGATAACAGCATGCAATAACTATTCCAAAAAGTATGAGTAATAATATAGCATTTAATAACAATGAATAACAACAAATAACAATCAAGTAAATAAGAGGAGTGATTCACCCAATAAAGGATTTTCCTTCGTACCAAACACACCCGGAAAGTATGACCTTTATATTTAATTATACACTGATTACTGAAATAACATAGAGACGTATATTCCAGACCGGACGACATTCAAGAATCGGAGGAAGATGATCACATCAAAACAACCACGAGAGAGCTCGAAGCTGTTTCACTATTTGAACAAAGGCCCGGGCAGAAAGTGCACATAGGCACGAGGCTGAGCCCCAATCGAAGAGGTAAGTTTGCTGATTATTTAAAGGCTAACGCAGACTATTTTGCGTGGTCCCATTCAGATATGACATGTATCCCACCAGAAGTGATGACTCAGAAACTAAATGAAGATTCATCCTTCGTACCTGTTAAGCGGAAGAAAATAAAGCAATGACCCTTCAAGAACCAAGTGATTGACGAAGAGGTAAAGAAACTCTTGAAAGTTGGTTCGATACGTGAGGTAACGTACCCTAACTGGCTAGCTAACACGGTGGTAGTACCTAAAAAGAATGGTAAATGGAGAGTATGTGTAGATTATACTGACTTAAATAAAGCATGCCCCAAAGATTCATTCCCACTACCGCACATAGATCAAATGATTGATGCCACCGCAGGTCATAAATTGTTAAGATTTCTAGATGCGTATTCTGGTTTAATCAGATCAAAATGGATCCCTCAGACGAGGAAAAAACTTCCTTCATTACAAACGAGGGTCTTATTGTTATAAAGTCATGCCTTTTGGCTTAAAAAAATTCTGGAGCCACGTACCAAAGGCTAGTAACCAAGATATTCCAGGAACATTTGGGGAAGACGATTGAAGTGTACATAGATGACATGTTGGTAAAATCAACACGGACAGAAGAACATTTCCAATACCTCTCTATTACCTTTGAAATTTTACGCAAGTTTAATATGAAGCTGAATCCCGAAAAATGTGCTTTTGGCGTCGAATCAGGTAAATTTTTGGGTTTCCTTGTATCAAACAAAGGAATAGAGGTAAATCCTGCTCAGATTAAAGCTATAGAAGAAATACCTGATATACTAACAAACGAAAAAGAAGTTCAAAGACTAACGGGAAGAATTGCAACCTTAGGAAGATTTGTTTCCAGGTCTTCCGAAAAATGTTTTAAGTTCTTTTCAGTTCTCAAAAAACAAAATCAGTTTGAATGGACTGAAGAATGTAAGCAGACCCTCAAAGATCTGAAAGCTTATCTATCAAAACCCCCGGTGCTATCAAAGCCAAAGGAAGGGGAGAGGTTGTACATCTACCTTGCTGTCACACAAATCGTTGTAAGTGAAGTATTGGTAAGGGAAGATAAAGGTAAACAATCTCCTATTTATTATGTAAGAAAAACATTACTAGATGCTGAAACCAGATACCCGCATCTAGAAAAGTTAGCCTTAACTTTAGTAATGGCATCTAGAAAATTACGACCATATTTTCAATGTCATCCAATCACTGTTGTGACTTCATATCCATTAAGAAATATACTTCATAAACAAGAACTATCAGGAAGATTGGCTAAGTGGGACATAGAGTTAAGTGAGAATGACATAATATATCAGCCTAGGACTGCAATAAAGTCTCAAATTTTAGCTGATTTTGTCGCTGATTTTAATAATAACATCATCCCTGAAGTGGAAAAAGAGTTACAACTCTTTAACGACGCTAACCCAGGTCTGTGGACCCTATTTACGGATGGTTCTTCCAATGTAAAAGGTGCCGGTTTAGGCATAGTCTTAATATCACCCACGGATGAAAAGACACGACAAGTTATCAAATGTTATCCTATAACTAATAATGAAGCAGAGTATGAAGTTGTTATTGTAGGTCTAGAACTGGCACAAGAACTCTCAATCGATCAAATCACAATAAAAAGTGACTCCCAGCTGGTTGTAAACCAAATCCAGGGGACTTATATCGCTCGAGAGACTCGAATGCAACAATATCTAGAAAAGACACGAGAACTCGTGAGACAATTCAAAACGTGGAAAGTAATACTAATACCTAGAGAGGAAAATGCAGAAGCAGATGCATTATCTAACCTCGCAGCAGTCACGGAAATAACAAATGAAGACAATGCAGTTGTCGTACATCTATTTCATTCAGCGATCGACCCTGACAAAAATGAGGTAACTTTTAACAACTTAACTTGGGATTGGAGAAACGAAATTTTAAATTTTTTGCAGAATGGCACCGTACCTGAAGGCAAAAAAGCAGCTCAAGTACTTTGCCGCAAAGCTGCACGGTACTACCTCATTCGCAACTCATTATACCACAAGATGTTCGGAGGTCCCCTAGTGAAATGCCTCGGACCTAACCAAACGGAGTTCGTGATGAAAGAAGTTCATGAAGGACACTATGGAAATCACGCAGGGGTGAGATCCTTGGTAAAAACCCTAATCAGAGCTGGGTATTATTGGCCCAAGATGGAAGAAGAAGCTGAGAACTTCGTATCCAAATGCGACAGATGCCAAAGGTTATCCAATAACATGCACCGACCAGCGGAATTATTGCACCCAATAATATCCCCATGGCCCTTCATGAAGTGGGGAATGGACATAGTAGGACCTCTTCCCGCTGATAAAGAACAGGTACGGTTTTTACTCGTGTTAACCGACTATTTTACAAAATGGGTAGAGGCAAAAGCTTTCAAACAGGTGCGAGAAAAAGAAGTCAAAAGCTTCCTATGGCGAAACATAATATGCCTCTTTGGAATACCGAATGAGATCGTGTGTGATAATGGCCCACAATTCATAGGCTCGCAAATCACAGAATTCTTCGAAAGCTGAAAAATTAAACGGATTACTTTAACGCCATATCACCCTGTGGCTAATGGTCAAGGAATCAACGAATAAAGTCATCATCAACAATCTAAAGAAGCAGTTAGAAAAAGCCAAAGGGAATTGGCCTGACGAGTTACCAGCGGTATTATGGGCATAAAGAACAACTTCAAAAATAGGCACGGGAGAATCTCCGTTCGCACTTGTTTATGGATCAGAAGCCGTAATACCCATAGAGATTGGCGAACCAAGCATAAGGTATACATCATCCATAGAGGATTGAAAACAACGATGAACTAAGCATTAATCTGGACTTACTCGAACAAAGAAGAGAAGCTGCATTGATACGAATGGCAACTCAAAAGCAAATCATAGAACGTTATTACAACCGTAAAGCTCACCTCAGATAATTCAAGATTGGGGACTTCGTTCTTAAGAAAGAATTTCAATCAACAAAAGAAGTAGGTGCAGGAAAGCTAAGTCAAAACTGGGAAGGACCCTACAGAGTCCGAGGCATAGCGAGATGGAAGCTATGGACGGCAGAATCCTACCAACAAGCTGGAATGCCATCCATTTGAAGAAGTACTACTTCTAAGGAAAAGGAATACGGGGGTCAGGTATCACACGTTCGATTTTATCTTGAACGTTTAAAATTTTACTATCCTTTTTAGATGATAGGCATAAAGCTAACCCATCACCAGATGATGATATTAGACCTGCAAAGATGCGAGGAAGTAACTGAATTCCCGGTCTAGGGTTACACTTTCTGATGAACGTTTTAAAGGGTTAAGCAGTCATTATATAAAAACTATATACCTTCGAGTCCCGTATGTTTTTCTTTTTCAGGAAAAGGACCACAAGGAAGGAATAGTCAAGTGCTCGAGATTTCATTCTTCAAAGCTCAAACACTCGGGGGACTATACAGTATGGAAGGCTAAGGCGAAGCAAAGAAGACTATCAAAAAGTCAAAGCTCGAGCCTAAAGATCCATCTACCCAACAAGTCAAGTGATACGAGCAAAATCGAAAGAGCCAAAGACTCAAACACAAAGCCTTATCCAAAAAACCTTCGAACATGTTCAGGTTAAAAGGAAAAATGTTAGCTACGAGAAAGAGATGCACATCTTTGTACTTACCCAAAAGAAAATTGTTATAACCAAAAAACAGTTAAGGATAAAACATCATCATCATTGTACTCATTCAAAAACTGTTGTAACTAAAAACAGTTACAAAATCTTTGTACTCATATAGAAAACTGTTATCAAATAAAACAGTTACAGATGAAAGATCAAAATCCTTGTACTTGTTCAGAAGACTGCTGTTAAATAAAATAGTTACAGATGTAAGAGCATTTCCCTCGTACTTATTAAAAACTGTTATAACAAAAACAATTACAGGTGAAAATCCCAACCTAAATAAAAACTGTTACGAGCAAAAAACAGTTACTCTCTTGTATTAACTCGAAATAACTGTTACGTACGAAAAACAGTTACGAAATACAAGTGTATCAAATCTGTTAAAAGAAAATAGTTGCAACATGAGTTTTAGACAATAATCAAACACATGTAAACTGTTGTGGAAGTTCAAACAAAAACTTTCCTCAGAAACATTCTGAAACATGTGAAAAATTCCTATCACTCTATTGCATTATTACACCATTATGAAATTGAGACGTCTTCTTCATTAAGTGTCGATCAAAAAGGGCCCTCTTTCATAAATAATGCCTACAACAAAAAGGCTCGCATTTTATATGCAACACCGTGCCTACTATGAAAATGTACGAATAATTTTAGCATCTTTATGCAAAAACTCAGAGGTAAAACAAAAACCTCGAAAATTAAACATGCAAAAGACTTAAGAGTGAAACAAAAACTCGAAGCAAAAAGTCATACTTGCATATATAAAAAAAAAAGGCTAAGGATTAACTAATACTTAGCCGCATATAGTTTATGTACATTAGGGTGCCCCTAAGTTGTCAGTTGGGGACTTTAAAAGATCCAAATTTACCCCCGATGGAGCTGGGGGTAACCACCAATCAAATAAAAAAAAAGGTGAACCAACATCTTAATCTTCTTCTTCATCAATAGAGGGAGTAAGAGCAGCTTTGGACGAAGAGGCTCGGACAGCAGGAGTCTCACCTTCAGGTGGGGAAAGATTCAAACCTTGTTGAGCCTTTTCCATGTCTTCCTTTGTTTTAGCAATTTCAGCGTTAAGGTCGAAATCTCCCCGACTCATTTTCGTCAATGTATCGAGGCGAGAATTCATGTACGCCCAACTAACATCGACAGCTGCCGCCTCTTAGAGAGTTTCATAATCTCTCTCCCATATCTGAAGCACAGTTCTTAGCCCATCCTTCTAAGCTTCAGCAGCTTCATGGGCAGCCCTCAAAGGCACAATTAACTCCTCCAGAGATTGGATTTTGTCTAAAGCAATGCGAAGATCCTCCTGAGTCCGGGTAAGTGACTGCACAAGCTCGCCTGAGTATTCCTCTTTCTATTCCAGCAATGCTTTCAAGCTCCTAACTTCTTCCAAGGCACGGGATAATTGCTCAGCAAACGAAGACTCAAGAATGCTCTTGTCTTTTTCCGCTTGGTTAGAAGAAGCCTTCTCCACTGCCAACTCCGCATCCACGACTCTCATCTGCCGCTCCAAGGTACATTTTTCTTCTTCTAAGGCTTCCATGTCGAGCCTCAGGCTTTCATATTGCCCCTTCCAATTCCTTGCTTCAGCATGCCACTCATTTAGCTCTTGCTTCGTGTTAGAAATCCTCTTTATGAGTTATGTGCCTGTGAGATTGATCTACAAAAAGAAAATCAATCAGATGCGGTAATTACATGTATACGAATGAGATACAAAAGAATGAACGTTACCTTCAAGGAGGAATGCACAACCTCATTAGCCCAGGTAAGAGAACTATGACTATCTAGCTTGGTCCTCTCTGTTGGGCCAATCAAAGGCTTCAACCACACTTCAGGCTGGCCGGATTTCTTAAAAAGGCTCCCATCAGCCGGAACGTCAATTAGCACTTACCTCATATCCCTGGTGGAAGACCCCACTTCTTTAACAGGAGGCACAGAAGCAGGCTGAGATGAAGGAGCCACGGGCAATGGAATTTGTGGAGCTAAAAAATACAGGAACGGAAACTTGAGGAGCTGAGAAAGCCACGGGCAAGGCAGCAGCGGGAGAAGAAATGGCCAAAGGAGCAGAGAAAATAGACGGAACGGATGAAGAGATTTCTCTAAAGGAGGGAGCAAAAATAGCCAGAGGCGCCTCATTAGCAGCAGGGCCAAAACCTTCGCGGAATAAATGATCCACAGAATCATGTGCAAGAGAAGAAGAAGAATCCCCGGAGGTAGAAGGTCTAACATCAGGCACGGAAGACACTGCCACGGGTGTAAACTCATCGTCTGAGACCACCCTTCTTCTACGTGACCTGTGCACCAAAGTGCCCTCCTCTTCTTCTTCTTTTTCTAAGGTCCTAGACCCACCAACATTCCTCTTTGAAGAAGAGGAACCAGTAATAATCTCATGGGCCTGAGCCAAAGACATCTTCGGAATGGATGAAGCAGACACCCCCCGAGCAGAAAACCCTGTCAAAAGAAAAAAAAGGTTAAACAAACGAAGAACAAGAAGTTAGAGTAAGGAGAAGAAGCAAAAAAAAAAAGTTTCACTTACCGCGAGTCTTCACTTTCCAATCGTACTTCCCGGAGAAGTACTTCCAAGATCTTTCCTCCAATGGAGAAACTGACAACAAATTTTCTACCCAATCACGGATACTGGAGACATTCTCAATAGTACCCATGATTGCTGAAAGAAGATGTTAATAAAACACTTAAAGCAAAGAGAAGAAAAATAACAAATGTGAGCTAAAATGTACTCACGTGCACGATTCCACTTCTCAGGGAAGGGAAGATTTTCGTCGCCCACTAAACCAGCAGTGGCACAGTAACGTACCGAAGGTACCATCCTCTATCCTTATCGTCATCAGGGGTTACCAACACTCTTTTTCTCCTAGCAGCCAGAGTGAAAACCCCTTGACGAAATAAGGTAGGAGAATAAAGATGAATGAGGTGATTTAAGGTAAAAGGAACCGAGGCTAAATAAGCTAAACATCTACGACACGCGACAACCCGCCACACAAGAGGACCAACTTATCCTAAGCAAATGTTGAAGAAACGACAAAATTCGATGATGAATGGATTAATAGGACGTCTAAACCCTAGAGTAAAAGGGTAGGTGTAAACAAAAGAATGTCCTGTCTTGTCAGACGTTATTCTTTGATTGCTATTAGGAATAACAGTGGGAAAATCAGACTCCCAAGAACATTCCCTGCAAACCAAGGGAATCAAACCTTCGGTAATAAGAGTGGAAAACCTATCAACACTATCAAGGGATAACGACTGATCTACAAGGACTTGACTATCCCTAGTGAAGGTAAACTCAGCAGGAATGATTTCATCAACTCGTGGTTCGCGTAGGGGTTCGTGATGTTCTCTACCCCTGGACAAAGACCTGGAAGCCCTAGCTTTTGGAGAGACTAAAGACCTAGTAGAAGGAGGGGAAACAATCTGGGAAGAAGAAGAGCCTCTCGAAAGAGTAGAGCCTAAACTCCTCAGTCTACCACCCCTCCGACTCGGAGTCGGAGCAGAAAAGGGTGTCAAATTCTCGACGTCTATCACTCTTTTAGATTGGTTCAAAGAAGACATGTTTACGAAGACAAGAAGAAATTCTTTACAAATAAAAGAGACAAGTTATAAAGTGTTTCGTGAAAGTAAAGAAAATAAAAGAGGTATTTATACTTGAAGACAACCGTCAAACAAGGGAAAAAGCAATGATGAGAAAAGTCATAATTGAAGGTGTCACTTCGTGACTGATGCAGCCGCAAAAAACCATAAAAGGCACCGAGTAACTACAGAACCAATCCAGAGGGAACACGTGGCTGGAGCATTAAATGGAAGTGACAAACGACGAAGGATACAATGTTTCGAGGTAAAGCGACGACACAATATTCCCAGCATAAATGCATATCCACTTACCAAATATTAATCGATAAATAAATGGTAAGTGGGGGGATTATCTGTATTGGTAAAAAAGAGTTTCACACGTATGATGATCCTTGATGACTCAGCCGGCTACGTGGACCAAGAAAAATATGACAGCTGGATATAATTCTATAAAGTGGTACGGAACAAAGAGGCACATATCAATAACCCTACGGGGTAATCAGCTACGGGAAACTCAACTTGATTGAGACAAGGAAGAGACATGGTCAGAATGAATCTGGACAGAGCTACGGGCAGATTCAGAGATCCTTAATTAATGACTCACACGTTACACAACCTTCACGCAACAGTTACGGTTACTCTTTGTAACATCCCATTAATGTAATAATTAGTCATTAATGAGCGATCATTGTAAGAGGTAGACGTTATATTAAGAAATTCTCTATATAAGGAAAGAGAATATCACTTGTAAAGATCATCTGAACCACGAATACAATATATTTTACTTTTCTGTGCATCATATCATTGTCCATTTACTTATTCCTTTTTTACTTATCATCATTTCCTTGATTATCAGAAACCCGAGTTTATCTTAAAAATAGCTTTAGTCAAAGGATCTAATTCTTTGGTTAAACATTGTTATCTACCAACTTGTCCACAAATTCCTAGTCATTTTCAAGAAAAAACATAAAGTATCCGACTATTTTTGCTTTTCTATTTTGTAACATAATCAGTTTCTTTCTCAATGACATAATTACCTGGTCATTTCTCTGTTCCATCATGTGCAACAGTCACAAATTCAATTAAATTTGCTGAATTTCTTTTCAATCAAGTGTTTTTGTTTAGCTTTGAGTATCCCATCAGCAAAAGATATCCTGAACTTTCTAATACCCATTTCAAGATTGAACATTAAAAAATACTCTTTCCATACTACAAAGTGTGTAGGACTACATCTTCGAACATTAGTTTGATTCAATAACTGGAAAGCAGCTCATCTGGTTCCAGCTAAAAAGTTTTACATGCCTCCAATATATAATTAACATAAAACCATACAACTCCATATAGCTTTTCAAAATTAAACTAGCAACATTTCCAAGAAATTCAAATTATTTCAAAGAAAATAGATGATCTACCTAGGAGCATAAGACCTCATACTACTCCAAGGGAACTTTGTTGATGCAGCACCAACATCTGAAGAACCTTCACGACCACAACTGAATCTCCTCTCTGAACTACTCCTCGTGTCTTTCTTCTCGCCAAGCCAATGCATCTTCTTAGGCTCATCATCCTCAACAATGCTAGACTTAGATTTTATGCTCATATTTTTCTTTTCCTCTTCGATCATTCGTATAGGATAAAGACCCCTCGATATAGCAAAGGGTTCTTAAGTGTAACATAACCTTTTTTATGGTCAGGTTTAGCAATTAATAGGCCACCTCTCTTCTTCTTCTTCTTTCCATCCATGTTTAAAGTTTGGACCTTTTCAACTTCAAAGTCGTACAATGACTCCAATACCCTCTTTATCTCAATATATACATAAAAGATCCAAAAATAATTTAAAATATTTTGTATAAGAGAATCCCCAATAACTTATGTTGGGATTGAAGGGTTGCCTGCCATCTAATTAAGTTAAAACTTTTCGTCGTACTACAAATATCTATGGCTTGTTTCAAATCATAGGTTTACTATGTGTCGAGGCAAATATCATATCATAAAATGTGAAATATAATATTAAAACGATGTTACCTTGGAAGCAAAGGGGATGGTTTTGAGGGAGATCTCAGGGATGTTGGAGAAAAAGGAAGGCATGAGAACAGGGGCAGATCTACATGTAGTGTTCCGGGTGCTCGAGCACCCATTAACCTCGACGCGAACTGTATCTGCTTATATAGAAATTTGGTATAAATCAATATATAAATTCAGTAGCACCCATCAAACAAAATGGTAGTTGGGAGCTTTGGTTTGAAGCCTGGATTGAAAGCCTCATGCTGCCAGGAAAGCACGCAGGTTCGAATCTCCACAAGCTTTAAAGGCTGCACATCCTCTTTTTTCTGCCATTACAAAGTTCTTTTTTTTTGTATTTTCTTTATAGGATTTCTTACTACTTTGCTGACTTTGACTTTTACTTTTACTAGGTTTTAACTTAGAGCTTCTTATTTTTCTTACCCGTTCTCATTGATTATTTTATTGATCTTCTCCAATAAAAAATTTCGTCTTCTTCGTTTGTTCTTTTTTTTAATACTTTTTTGTTTAGTTTTATCTTCTTCGTTTTATGTTTTCTTGTCAGCAGCTTGAAGGTCAGCACCCACGACCATAAAATCCTGGATCCGCCACTACATGAAAAGCTTAATCGGAAGATTTGCCAATTTTATAACTCTTCGACTTCCCATGATTCGGAGATGAATGATATGAAACTCCAATAGTCTCTCTGTAGGGAAACATGGTATAAATGTGGGTTGGCCCTAAAATGTGCGTCGGCTCTACCACTCTTATTGTATTTTTCGGTGCGATTTTTTCATTCCTATACACTAATTTGAAACTTTATTATTCTTAATGTTCATGTTTAGCTAATTACTCGGTATAAACAAGTTTTATTTACAAAATATATGCAATTCACCTTAAAATACTATCAAATCCATTATTTATGCCTTCAATCAAGGAATTTAGTTACACATTTTCCCCTTTTTTCTCTCTCTTTATTTTTCTCCAATCATTTCGTCAATTGGTACACCCTTTGCTTTTAAATTTCTCCATTCTGGTAGCCTTCGTTCTACCAGCATCATTACATATTTGATGTTTAAAGTTAATCTACTTTATTTGCGAATAAGTTTTTATATTCATCCACGCTGATTTGGAACAAATTAAGAAGTAGCACTTGTCAGCAAGCACTAACAAAATCAATCCGGAAAAGATATAATAAAGAAATAAAAAAATATATGTTAAAATCAAAAGATAAATGGAAAAGTTTATGTTAAAAGTTTTGGCAGAACATAATTATTTATATCACTACAAGAAAATTGTTCATTACATGGGGATTTTCCAAGGGATAAGATAAAAAAATCGGCAGGTACTTTGATTTTCTGCGGAATTTCCTACCAAAATAAATTCGTGGGAAAAACCTTCGTAGGTAATTATTACCTGGCAATTAAAATATCCCCAGGTAATCTACCTGGGAATTTTGTATTCCTATGTAACTTACTTGCGAAATTATCAGCGAAACTTCTCAAAACATTTGCAATAATGTTTTGGCAAAAATTTGTAAAAAAGGGAATTTTCTTGGGAATTTTCGTAGGAAGAAATCCGCATGTAATTCCCCATGAAAATCCTTAAGTAAGTCCGTAGGAAATTTTGAGGTGAAAAATTATGGACGAAAGGGATTTTCTTGGGAATATTTCCGCAAAACAATTCTTTGGAAAGCCCCAAGTATAGTCCGCAGGAGCACATTTTCGCAAGAAAATTCCCATAAAAATATTGCATATAAAACTGATCACGCTCAACTGTGTCTATTAAAAGACTAAGCGGGCGTTGCAAATATAATCCGGGGTATTATGCCCAGAGTCGAATCCCACAGGTAATTAACGTATCAAGGGAAGTCTTTAGAGTACTAAATTCTTACTAGTCAACCTCCTCAAACTTTATGAATAACAATTGGTGGTGTGATTACTATTACGGCTAACTGAATCTATAAAACTAAGATTAACTAACAAGTAGTTGTAAATAATTGGAATAAATGTCTAAGGTAATGGTATTCCCCGTTGTTGATTCTCCTAGTTGTATGTTTCCTATAGTTTTGACTTAGTTGTCTCTATAAATCATGAACTCTCCAGTTATCATAAATCTCTCTCAAGCAATTATGATAATTTACTAGACGCACTCTCTCAAGCTACGCTAGCTAGATTCACATTACAGTTCACTTTAGATTGCACCCGAGGTATCGTTATCTCTAATCCAACCTCTAAACCCTCGGTTATGACTCTCGCCTATACTCCGGGAGTGATGTTGTTCAAACAACTACCTAAATATGCACTCTCTCTCAAGCAGATACATAATAAATAGGAACAGCTAATTGATGGCCTTTCAATCAACTACAACAAGAACGTAGTTGAACAAATAGAGATTAACAACCAAATCAAAACTATATTAATATAACAATGAGTTCATCCCCAACGGGTTCCACCAAAACCTTAGGTTAAAAGATTTAGCTACTCATAACAATGATAGAAATTACAAAAGAATTCATAGTCAATGGTAAAAGAACAAAAGAGGAAGATATGGATTGATGCCCAAATTGTCTCCTTGCCTCTTGCCCTTGCTTTTCTTGTTCTAACTCTAAAAAACCTGATTCCTGGTCTCTTGGACGAATTGAGCCTTTTATAGTTTGTGTGGATTGGCCTTGGACTTCCGAATTTACCCTTCCGTTTGTGTTTCACGGGTTGCGCCCGCGCTAATGCCCGCGCTAGTTGAGTTACATAGTGCCTCCGGATAGCTGGACTAGCGGGGGCGCGCTAATGGGGTTCTTCACTGCTCATCGAGTCTTCAACCTTTAAATCACCCACAAGGTACCCCCATGGTCTATTCTACTCCAAATGTTGCCTGGATCACCATCATAAGTTGCCGTTACGGTCTTGTACTCCTGTGAAACACAAAAATCACCATTAGGGCCAATTTTATCATTATTTAACACACTCAAGGTAGTAAAGAATCATTAAGTTAGAGTATAAACATAAGCCAAACTATACAATTTTAGCCTATTATCAACACCCCACACTTAAATCATTGCTAGTCCTCGAGCAGTCCGCTACATGTTACATAAACATGGCCTTTTTAAGCAATTCTCCTAACTCATCACACCAAGAATATTTAAAATAGACTAAGCACAAAATCGTAACATCTCCACCTCAGTATTTGACTCACAAGTACCACTCATTATTCACAGCCCACCCACTTACTCTAACATAGAGGTCACTAACATTACCTTTCCTTCATGAATCAAGTGCCCTCACACAACAAAAGAGAGTAGTTTCACACAATATAATTTAAGAACACATAGGAACATAAGATAGAAAGAATTCACTCACTCTCATAAATAACATTCATGTGCCACAAAAGATGCACCATAGGCTTGCCCGTAGTGTACTACTCTACTAATCGAGTTCATTCAATCTAGGATCAAGTAGGACTTTATTTGGTTGTAATGTAGGCTGCGGGACGGGTAGAATTTATTTAGATATAAGAGTGACTACACCTCCCTAAGCACTTTAATACATATACTTTAACATTCAAACCCCATACTTATGTCAAACTAAACGTCTCCTTCACATCAATGTTATTACCCCATACTTCTTTAAGCACAATTACATCAAGAGTCATCACTTGTCAAGAAATATATTTTTTTCACAACAATACAACTATTTTTTTTCCTTTATTTTTTCAAGTGACTCTTACTTTTTCAAAACAGTGCACCTTTCTCCTTATCTCATTAGTTCCACTAAAAAGCCAAACCAACCACCCCACACTTTAACTTTTACACAATTCATAACAATTCAAGTGCTCATAGGAGGTCAAAAAGTTCAAATAGATAGTTAATTTAAATAAATGGGTAAGGCTTGTAATGTGGTTGCCAAAGAAATAGGATTACAGGCTCAAAGGGGTTAACTACGATACGTAACAATTAGGCGGGTAAAATATACATACTGGCTCAACAAAGAATCGCCTATATCACTTCCAAGACTGAACTAAATTACTATTCACTTTGCAAACAGACAAGGCAAGTTCTAGGCATCAAATGCAATGCACACAATAACACTCAAACCTCACACACACATGGCACATAACTCACTCAGGATTGGATTCATAGACACTCTAGTCAAAGCAGTTAAGCAAATTTAAAATCATACAATTTAAGGTACTTATACAAGAGTCAAAAACTGAGCCTAAGCGTCACAACCAGAGTACTTACTATTCTCAAGGCATAACAAAGTCAAGAGATATTGCTTCAGTTCAAAACACAACACAATAGCTCATATTCCTTAAAAAAAACTAACTACACCCGGTTCAAACAAAACCCTTGGAAAAGAACCGCGGCACAAAGAAAAACCAAGAGGAAGTTACTACACTACCTATACAAAAATCTTTTTGGTATTTTCTTTGGACTAACTTCCCTCAAGAAAACTGCCTAAGAGGTCCGACGTTGGAAGAGTCCACTACATTTTTTTTTTAGTTTTTATTTTTATTTTTATTTTTTAACAATCGGCTTAGACCCTCAAGAACCCTGCCAACAGGATTCGTCGTCGGGCCAAGGCAACTGGAATAGCTATGACAAAACTACACTTCTACGAAGTTAGACTAAAAATAAACCATTCATCATATACAACATACACAGAACATGAAATCCATCCCCCACCCCACACTTAAACTGAGGACATGTCCTCATGGCCAAATAAAATAGAGTAAGGAACATGGGACTCCCTGATAGGTCAATCCTGATCGGAGATAGAGCCGGCGTCTACATTGCACGCACGTCCCAAAGCGCGGATCCTAGGGGTGTGCATTCGATTTTCACACTTACGATAATTACTTATCGATTATTGATTTGTACATATGCTTATCGTTATCGTTTCAATAAGGTTTCGATTTTTTCGATTTTGATTTATCGATTTTTGGGGCTTATCGATTCGGTTATCGATTACACCAATAAGAAAATTTCTATCACCATCTTTGTCAAAAATGTGAAATGCACTCTTCAAATCCATAGTTTTGACACCACCTTCCTTCTTTTGCACTTCCACAAACTCCTTGAAATCAATAAATCCATCACCATTTGCATCTGCAACGTCGAAAATCTTTTGTACTTCCCTTGTAAGGATGCTTTTCTTCCCGATGGATTTGAGAATAGCCTTGTATTCTTCTGGCGAAATCTTGCCATCTTTGTTTGAATCAAATTTATCAAATACTTTCTTTAGTTCATCCACACTAAGTTGGTAAATAGGCAATAAGCCTGATTTTTGTCTCTCTCTCGTAAACATTCTAGTTGGCTTACGCAGGAAACTCCTCTTTGAGAGGTTGTATTTGATATAAAGAAAGCTCAAGTTCGACATTGGAGAGGTTGTATTGTATCTGGGAGAATATATCTAAGACTTAAAACTGTAATAAACTTTGAGAATAATATTGTAGCACATGACCTTAAATAGTAGAATGGTTACGAATGAAGGAAACAAATATTCTTATCGGTTTATCGATAAATCGATAACTCGATAAGAAAAATTTAGAAATCGAAATCGATAAATCGGTAAAGCGATATCGATAAACCGGTAACAAATAATCGATTCGATTTATCGATAAACCGATTTGAATGCACACCCCTAGCAGAGCCAACCTAGGATTCTCCCTTCTGATTTCCTCTGCTGAGTAGCAATCTCATCAACCCGAGTCCATAAGTCAGCTACAGAGGTCCTCAGCCTAGCTACATTGTGCTCTAAGCGGTTCAACCGTTGTCCCCGACTGGCCCCAGATGGGCCTGCAAAGTCTGCAACCTGTGGCGGCGCTGGCTGCTCACTTGTAATATCCACATCATCATCAACCTGGTGTTGCTCCTCCTCTTCCTCCTCATCATCACTATCATCAGAATCGTTCCCAGTCAACTCCTCAGGTGCTACCGTATCCCTGCCAATTTTGACCCTCTCGGCCATGAATAGATGCACTGCAGGGACTTGGCCGTCTATAGCCAGGTTATGTGGTACATTTTACTGAACACACTACCGGGTGACAAGGGACGGGTAGTATAAACCATACCGTTGGACCCTTACACGTCTGAACATCTCATCGTGTATCACCTTGGCCACGTCGAAGGGTGCATTATTCATGAAGCACCAAATCAAACACCCTCGAGGGATGTTCACCTCGGACAGGTTCTTGGAGGGCAGGAGGCGGCTGTTGATGAAGTACAACCAGCATTTGGCCTCAAATTTGAGGGCCGAGGAGTGGAACTTGTTACCATATTTATAGCATTTCATTGTGGCACCCGGTTGACAGATGGTCCCAGTGAATGTAGTCCAGGGAGTATGCTTCCCACTATACATTTGGTAAGCATCCACGTACCCCTCAGTTGGCGAAGGTAGCCTGTACATAGTCCGGATAGTGTCCAATGAAGCATCCACCGACCTCTTGCGCTCTGTAACTATATAGTTCTCATGTTCCGGCGCGTTAGCATAGAATTCCCGGACAAGCATGGTGTTTGCTGTAGCAGGCTCCTCAAAAAATATATCCAAATGTCGCCGCCTCAGCACCTTAGGCATAATGGGACAGTTTATCTCAAGGGCAAAGGGGTCCATTGCCTGCTCCAGCACAATCGTTTTAGCTTCTTTTTCATTAAACCTGTCTAGGGCCTTGGCAGAAAAAAACTTTTGACTGTTGAATGGCCTGGAGTCAACTGATTTACGAGGCCATCCCCCGGTGTTGCCTTGCGTTGGGCGGTTAGAGGAGGTTCCTATTGCTTGACGCTTACGAGGAGGCATGATACCAGTAAAGAGGGTGAGGGAAGGATAGCAATGGGTGATGAGGAATGTCGTGAGAGTGGGGTTGGTGCTGAGGGTGCAGCCTGCTAAGTGGGGATGGGGAGGGGAAAGTGAGGAAGGGAAAAAGAAGAAGAAGAAGAAGAAAGGGGAGGGTTTAATGGTGTTGTAGTGAGAGAAGGAGAGGGGGAATGTGGAAGGTGGGGCGGTGGGTTAAATAGATTAATAGGGTTATGGAAATTAAAATAAATAAGAAAAAAGTAACAATGAAAAAAAAATGTAACTTACCTGATGGCGAGCAGGCTAGCGGGGCCTTAGCGCTATCATAGCGCGGGCGCGTTAGTCTGAGGCAGAGTAGGCAGTGAGAAACCTCACTAGCGCGGGCTAAGCGCTAGTGGAAAAATTATCGGGGCAGTGAGAAACCTCACTAGCGCTGGCTTAGCGTCGGCGCGCTAGTGGAAAAACTATTGGGGCAATGAGAAACCTGAATAGCGCGGCCTTAGCGCGGGCGCGCTAGCCCAGGCGTTCCCAGTGCTTCATGTCATTTTTCTTCCTTCATGGGAGCTCTTGCTCACCCCTTTTCTCGAACACCTACACACGTTAGTATCTCTCCTAAAAACACTATAAACGTTGGGTTGCCTCCCAACTAGCGCTTGATTGAACGTCGCGGCACGACGAGTACAACAATCAATGTGTTGCCTCCCATGAAGCGCCTGATTTAATGTCGCGGAACGACGCAGAGTAAGCGCATTTAAGGATCGCTCAACCTCTGTGGTTCATCGAGACGCACCACATACACATCTTTTGTTTCATCCATTCCCACATACAGTTTGAGTCGTTGGCCATTAACCTTAAAGGTGTTGGCGCCATTTTCACTGGTTATCTCCACAGCCCCAGTCGGGAACACTTCGGTAACATTGAACGGCCCAGACCATCGGGACTTAAGCTTACCAGGAAACAGTCTCAACCTGGAATTGTACAATAATACCTTGTCTCCTGGTTTGAATATTTTGTCCACAATGTGCCTGTCATGTAGCCGCTTCATTCTTTCCTTGTAGAGCCTCGTGCTTTCAAAGGCGTGATATCTGAACTCCTCCAGCTCATGCAGCTCCGTCAGTCTATTTTCCCCAGCAACATCGGGGTCCATGTTCAATTGCTTTAGTGCCCACCAAGCTCGATGTTCTAGCTCCACAGGCAGGTGACAAGACTTCCCAAATACCAACTTGTATGGTGACATACCGATTGGTGTTTTGAATGCAGTCCTATAGGCCCAGAGTGCATCGTCAAGCTTTTTCGCCCAATCTGTTCTGGTGGCGTTTACAGTTTTCATGAGCACACTCTTGATCTCACGGTTGGAGACCTCTACCTGTCCGCTTGTTTGGGGGTGATACGGGGTTGCCACCTTGTGGCGCACATCATATTTAGCTAGCAACTTCTCAAAGACACGATTGCAAATGTGTGTGCCCCCATCACTAATGATGGCTCTCGGAATCCCAAACCGGGTGAATATATTCATCTTCAAAAACCCCACCACCACTCTCGAATCATTGGTGGGGAATGCTGCAGCTTCTACCCATTTGGACATGTAATCTACAACAAGTATATACTTATTGCCGTAAGAGCTGACGAAGGGGCCCATGAAGTCTATTCCCCAAACATCGAACACCTCACTTCCTGAATTGGGTTCATGGGCATCTCATGTCGACGGGATATGTTTCCCGTTCATTGCAGCCCTTTACCCATTGATGAGCATCCTTGAAAACTGTCGGCCAGTAGAAACCGGCCTCTAACACCTTTGCTGCCGTCCGAATTCCTCCGAAGTGTCTCCCATATGGTGATGCGTGACAGGCCTGCAAAATAGAAAATTGTTCTATCTCGGGGATGCATCTCTGGATCATGTTATCCATACAAATTCTAAACAAATGTGGTTCGTCCCAATAGTAGTTTCGGCAGTCACGATAAAATCGTTTCTTTTGCACGGAGGAGAGCTCATAAGGGTGAATGCCGCAGGCCAGGTAATTGGAAATATCTGCATACAATGGCACCTCTTCCACACTTGTGCCTAGCAGCTGCTCACCTGGAAAGGTTTCCAGAATATCCTCAGACTTAGTCACATTTTCAGCACCTTCAAGGCGTGACAAATGATCAGCGACTTGGTTCTCCGTGCCCTTACGGTCACGAATCTCCAAGTCAAACTCTTGCAGAAGCAGCACCCAATGAATTAGGTGCGGCTTAGACTCTTTTTTATCAACCAAGTACCGAATGGCTGCGTGATCAGTTTACACAATCGCCTTCGACCCGATCAAGTAAGACCTGAACTTGTCGAAGGCGAACACGACAGCCATCATTTCGTTTTCAGTTACCGTGTAATTCAGCTGAGCTCCACTCAATGTCCTAATTGCGTAGTAAATTGGGTGCATTACCTTATCTTTGCGCTGACCCAACACGGCTCCCACAGCGTAGTCACTCGCATCACACATGAGTTCGAACGGTTGCTCCCAGTGGGGAGCAACTATAATCGGTGTTGTGACTAACCGCTTCTTTAGTTCTTCAAAAGCCACCCTGCAATCATTAGAAAACACAAATGGGTTATCTTTTTCGAGCAACTTACAGAGGGTGTTGGCAATTTTGGAAAAGTCCTTAATGAATCGCCGATAGAATCCGGCGTGCCCCAGGAAGCTACGAATAGCCTTGACTAACGTGGGGGGTGGAAGTTTTTCTATCACGTCGACTTTGGATTTGTCCACCTCAATACCTTTACTCGACACTAAGTGCCCCAAGACGATTCCTTCATGTACCATAAAATGGCACTTCTCCCAATTCAGCACTAAATTCGTCTCGATGCACCTCTTCAGTACACGGATTAAATTTGTTAGGCAGTCATCAAACGAATTTCCCACCACTGAGAAATCGTCCATGAAGACTTCCATAATATCCTCCACCATGTCTGTGAAAATGGCCATCATGCACCGTTGGAATGTTGCGGGTGCATTACAGAGGCTAAATGGCATTCTCCTGAAAGCGAACACCCCGTAAGGGCATGTGAAGGAGGTCTTTTCCCTATCCTCCGGGGCAATGGAAATCTGGTTGTACCCCGAGTACCCATCAAGGAAACAAAAGTGAGACCTCCCTGCTAGCCTGTCGAGCATCTGATCAATGAAAGGAAGTGGGAAGTGGTCTTTTCGGGTGGCAAGGTTCAATTTTCTGTAGTCCATGCATATTCTCCAACCCGTGACGGTTCTAGTGGATATAAGCTCATTTTTATCATTCTTTACCACCATCATACCACCTTTCTTTGGTACACACTGTACTGGGCTAACCCAGCTTCTGTCATAGATTGGGAAAATGATTCCCGCATTTAACCACTTTATAATTTCCTTCTTCACCACTTCCTTCATATTTGGGTTCAATCGCCTTTGGTGTTCCATGGAAGGTCTGTGTCCCTCTTCCAGAAGAATCTTATGCATGCAATAAGCTGGGATGATCCCTTTGATATCTGCCATGGTCCAACCAATGGCAGTCTTACATTCTGACAGTACCTGTAGTAACTGCTGTTCCTACACATCTAACAACCCAGATGAGATAATAACAGGTAATGTAGAGTTTGGGCCTAGAAAAGCATACCTGAGATGAGCTGGCAATGGTTTCAGCTCTAATTTGGGAGGTTCTTCAACTGAGGGCTTGGTTGGCAGACTCTCTATCTTTTCCAAGTGTAGTGGTTCGGTTTCGAGAGCCCTCGTCCATACCCCTTTTCCTTCCAATTCTAATACCCACTCTGCTAGTTCTCACCGTTCGCATCATCTAAGTTCATCAAACATGAAGCCAAAGTGTCCTCAACAGTCAAGGACGCATCATCCTCTTCCAGTATCAAGTCCACGACATCTATAAGAGATCAGTTGGCGAACTCACTCGGTCGCCTCATAGACTTTTGCACGTTGAACGTGATTTCTTCATCATTAAGACTCATCTTGAGCTCCCCAGTCTCGCAATCAATGAGGGCTCTACCTGTGGCCAAGAATGGCCTTCCAAGATTATGGAAATTTCCTCGTCCACCCGACAGTCTAATATCACAAAGTCTGCAGGGAACACAAACTTCCCCACTTGCACTAACACATTGTCTAGAATGTCAGACGGTCTCTTCACCGTCCTATCAGCAAGTTGCAGCAGCATGGATGTAGGCCTAGCTCTACCGATACCCAGTCTTTTATAGATGGCCAGCAGCATCATATTAATGTTGGCCCCCAAGTCACACAGATCTTTGGAGAAAGCAAAGTTACCAATGGTACAAGGGATTGTAAAACTCCCTGGTTCAGACAACGTTTCAGCAATAGGACGCGTCACCACTGCACTGCAAGTCTGAGTAAGAGTGACAGTAGCCAAGTCTTGGAAATCAAATTTTTGGGACATCAAGTCCTTCATCATCTTAGCATAGCCAAGCATTTCTTTCAATGCATCTATCAATTGGATATTTACCTGTATTTGCTTTAACATGTCCAAGAACTTTTTATACTGCTCATCCTTCTAGTATTTTGCCATCCTTTGAGGGAATGGTGCTGGTGGTCTTTTTTTCCTGTTATCTGTCTTCTCTCCCTTTCTACTATCACTTCTGTTGCTGGCTCTGGGGTTTCCTCTAACTCTTTTTCAACTTCATTCTTCCCCCTGGATTCTCCTTCAGCTGGTTGTACTAGGACTTTGGTCAATGGAGTAGACTCATCAATTTCAATAGGTACTGGCACAAGTGTATCTGTCTGCCTACTTTCACGTACCATCTCCTGTTCCAAGTCCAAATCTCTGCCATTGCGGAGACTCACTTCCATTATCTGCTTCAAGCCCTGGTCCCTTGGATTCACCTGAGTGTCAGCAGGTAAAGTTCCATAAGGACGATTATTCACTGCATTTGAAATTTGCCCCAGCTGTACCTCAATATTTTTAATGGCTGAGTCATGGGCATCTACTCTTTCACTGATTTTGGCAGTTAACACAATAACTTGTTGCATCATAGCTTCTAACCTGGAGAACCCATCTTCTTGTCTCCCCCCATGTTGTTGCTGAGGGGGATTTTAAGCCTGTTGCTGAGCCTTGTTGTTGTATCCCTGAGATCATTGGTAAGGTTCCATGTTACCCTGAGGTCTCATGGCACCAATGTTCCCATTGTTGTGTTGCTGGTGAGGTGGTCTATATGGTTGAACCTGCTGACCCCAAGTCTGACCCCCCTATCTCTAGCCTCCGTAATGCGACACATAGTTCATGTCTTCTGAATAAGGAACGTGATTGCAGTTTGCATTCCAGTGATTACCCATTGGTTGACTAATGCAAGATGTGCATAATCCCCCATTAGTAGTATCTACAACGTGAACTTGCTGCTTAATCCCCGACTCCTCTACCTTCTTTGTGAGAATACTCATCTGTGTCATTAATGTTGCCATATTCTCAGCCATATTGTTTGACGGGTCTAATTGCACTGAGTGAACAATTGGGGTAATTAGAGCACCCCTAGTAGTCCACCCAGAATTTTGTGCCATTGTGTCGAGTAAGATCTGACACTCTCTCCATGTTTTGATGAGGTAAGCTCCACTTGCTGATGCATCAACATTGGCTTTCACACTATCTGCTAGACCTATGTAGAATTCTATCCCAACATTTTCTCAGGAATACCATGATGCGGGCAGATAACCAGCATCTCTTTAAATCTCTCCCATGTCTCTTGCAGTGTTTCCATGGGCTTCTGTCTGAAGCTTATTATCTCATCTATTTGCTGTGCTGTTTTGTTAGGCAGATGAAATTTTCCCAAAAATTGCTTGTCCAATTCCTCCCATGTTGTAATAGATTTGATAGGGAGGGAATTGAGCCAAGTCTGAGCAACACTTGTTACCGAGAAAGGAATCAATAACAGTCTTAGTGCTTCCGGCGTAACATTCGGCTGCCGTTGGGTTTTGCATATGGACAGGAAGTTCTTCAAATATTGTTGAGGGTCCTCGGCATATGACCCCGAAAATAGCCCCTTATTCTGCAACAAATGCAGCATATTATTCGTGATCTGAAAAGACTCTGCTTTAATCTGGGGGACCACAATCGCGGTTGCCAAGTTATCAGCTGTGGGTTGCGCCCAGTCATATTGTGGCGCCTCAGGTGCAATGGGTGCCTGAGGCGCAACATTTCTTGCTACGGGGTTGACCAACCCATCACCAATAATCTCATCAACAATATTAACTCTGTTGTTCTGCCATATCAGGTTCTATTGGTTCAATGTTTGTCTGTCGTTTGCTTCTCCGATTGGCTCTGTTCAAGACCCTGAAAACTTTTTCGGGGTCTGGTAAAGCGTCAAAAACGTCACCAGTTCTCGAAGATTTCCTAGGCATGCACAGGTACCACCGGTTCAACAAACGTTAGAAATTCAATAAATGAGTGAAATCAAAGAAACTTGACTATAATTAAGAATTATTGTATATTTTCTTCCAACTACAATTGATAATACCGTTAAGTCCCCGGAAACGGCACAAAAATTTGATCACGCTCAACTGTGTCTATTAAAAGACTAAGCGGGCGTTGCAAATATAATCCGGGGTATTATTCCCAGAGTCGAATCCCACAGGGAATTAACGTATCAAGGGAAGTCTTTAGAGTACTAAATTCTTACTAGTCAACCTCCTCAAACTTTATGAATAACAATTGGTGGTGTGATTACTACTACAACTAATTGAATCTATACAACTAAGATTAACTAACAAGCAGCTGTAAATAATTGGAATAAAGGTCTAAGGTAATAGTTTTCCCCGTTGTTGATTCCCCTAGTTGTATGTTTCCTATAGTTTTGACTTAGTTGTCTCTATTAATCATGAACTCTCCAGTTATCATAAATCTCTCTCAAGCAATTATGATAATTTACTAGACACACTCTCTCAAGCTACGCTAGCTATATTCACATTACAGTTCACTTTAGATTGCACCCGAGGTATCGTTATCTCTAACCCAACCTCTAAACCCTCGGTTTTGACTCTCGCCTATACTCCAGGAATGATGTTGTTCAAACAACTACCTAAATATTCACTCTCTCTCAAGCAGATACATAATAAATAGGAACAACTAATTGATGGCCTTTCAATCAACTACAACAAAAACGTAGTTGAACAAATAGAGATTACAACCAAATCAAAACTATATTAATATAACAACGAGTTCATCTCCAACGGGTTCCACCAAAACCTTAGGTTAAAAGATTTAGCTACTCATAACAATGATAAAAACTACAATAGAATTCATAGTCAATGGTAAAAGAACAAAAGAAGAAGATATGGATTGATGCCCAAATTGCCTCCTTGCCTCTTGCCCTTGCTTTTCTTGTTCTAACTCTAAAAAACCTGATTCCTGGTCTCTTGGACGAATTGAGCCTTTTATAGTTTGTGTGGATTGGCCTTGGACTTCCGAATTTACCCGTGCGTTTGTGTTTCATGGGTCTGGACAAGCGCGGGTGCGCTAATCCCGCGCTAATGCCTGCGCTAGTTGAGTTACATACTGCCTCCGGATAGCTGGACTAGCTCGGGCGCGCTAATGCCGTGCTAGAGTCCGCGCTAATAGGGTTCTTCACTGCTCATCGAGTCTTCAACCTTTAAATCACCCACAAGGTACCCCATGGTCTATTCTACTCCAAATGTTGCCCGGATCACCACCATAAGTTGCCGTTACGGTCTTGTACTCCTGTGAAATACAAAAATCACCATTAGGGCCAATTTTATCATTATTTAACACACTTAAGGAAGTAAAGCATCATTAAGTTAGATTATAAACATAAGCCAAACCATACAATTTTAGCCTATTATCAAAAACCCCAGTAACGTTCTCAAGTAATATTTCGCAGGTAAATAACCATGTAAGATTTCCAATGAAATAGAAGAATTATTTGAAATCCCCAAGAAAATCCATAAGTGATATATTCGTAGGAAAGTTCGTAAGTAATATTGGTAAGAAAATCCCCATGTAATATTTTTACAGGGAAATTTACCGTATAAAATTGATGCGTTTGAACAGATTTTCCCATGAAAATTTGCAAGTAATCTATGCATTTTCAATATTTATATTCATACAATTCAACTATATTATCATAATCATTCAACACATGTATCATATAATTATAACAAATAAAAAATATAATTCATAACGTTAATGTAATATCATATAAATCCTTAATCAAAAACCAAAATGTCTCAAATGTGAAACTTAATAGTCTAACGAACATCTCAATCATGATTATAGTCACTTTTATTTGCGTTACCAGGGTTAAAACCACTTTCATTCACATCATCGAAGTCATCGTCATTTTCATTCTCAGATCCTTGACTGTCTTCTTGAGATGATAACTCATTTGAAGATGATGTATTGAAATTCACATGCTTCTTCAAGAATTCTAATTCTTTCCTTATCTTTTTAGTTTTGTGCCGCTCTTCTTGCAACTGAGCATATAAGTCAACATTGGAAGCATGCACTTGAGATTTAATTATCTCATCATTTTCTTCTGATAAAGTAGATGTCGAATGCTTAAGTGCTTTTACAGATCGACCCAAAGAACCAAGGCTTGCAACCCTTCCTTTTTTAATTCCACCAACAGATTACACCCAAATATCCATTTTACTTAATTGGCTTGCTGAATTAGTGTCTCCTACCTCAGTTGATGTATTTGAGAAGCTGAAAGTTCTTGTTTCTTTTTTTCAAAATTATTCTGCACCAAAATAAGTTATTTGAGATATTATATAAGGGGACAAACAAAAAAAAGTACCATTTTGCATTTTACTGAAGAAATCATCATAGTTTTTAATTATCAAAAAGAAATAAAAAATTTGCCACCCTACATTTTTGTGAATGGGTATCATCCTAATTTGCAAGTCATCAAAAAGAAAAGAAAAAGGTTAACATCTTGCTTAGAATTTTACGCTTTAGGGGCTTAGAGCTTAAGACATCAACTGTTTTTCAATGTTCTGAAAACTGTGCCATTTGTCCTGTTCTTGCATATCAACCTTTTTTTCCTTCTTATTCTGTTACTGTTGTTAGGTTATAGTGTTCTTCATCAGTTTCCTGATTGAAAAGAAAGAAAATGCCAACAAAAAGATAGTGCATGTTTTAGGATTGGACACTTAACAATGTTTTTCTCAATTTTCCAAGTTAAAGCTCGCCCCACCCCCATGTGTTTCTCTCCCCAGTGGTTTATTCATTCTTAAATTTCTGTATGATTATCAGATTCATTGACATTGATAGTGAAGTGAGGGAGGCTAAGTAAGAGTAGGGCTTTAAATTTTCTACACAAGTAACTTTATTTTTTAAAAGTAGCATTCTTCAACATAGTATAACTTAATATGGTAATTGCAGAGACTCTGCTACCCAAGGCGATAAGATATGAGATTGCTCCCCAACACTAAAACAGACCCCAAGGGTCGAACTTTGCTGTAAGATATAACAAATTTTAGACTTACTATCTAGTTTCATAACTAATGCAGTTCATTTTTAAAGCCTTGACATATGTTCTTATACTGTTGACAGTGAGGTATTGGTTCGGAAAAAAGTAATAGAAGGAACACTTACATAAGCAGTTTCAGCTTTCTCATTTATCAAATATTTTTCATTTTTTGTGCGATGAGTCTGAAAATAAAATTCTGCAATTAAAAGATCTTTTTCCAGTAGCTTCTTTCTGAAAATAAAAGGAAAATACTATGTTACCAACACTGAATATGATATTATTTTCTTGAAGAAATAAATTTAAAAAGATCTATATATTACCATTCTATTCCAAATCACTCGATAAGGTATACAACCACCTGCATGAACTGAGGCGCCATTATTTGAATCACGATTCATTTTGTTTTGTTCTAACTTTGACTTGAATTCAGGAGACTCCCAATACTCCTTCATCTCCTTGAATACATCATCCCCCATCCAATTTGGTTTTACGGGCAATTTTTTTCTAACATCTTGAAAACGTTGGGTCATTCTTGCAGCTGCTCTTTTCTCAAAATTGTCTCGTATAGCTTGATTATAGTGAGGGAGCCATCTGAATATTTTCTGCATGTATCAAATAAATATTGCATTAGCCATACAATCTCAAACCAACAACAACAACAATCCAGTATAATCCCACAAGTAGGGTGACTCAAACTCACAACCTCTTGGTTAGAAGTGGAGGTTGCTTACCATCAGAGCAACTCTCCTTTTCTGGAGGTCCATGGTCTGTAGTTCTTTTATTCTACTATAATTTGTTTGCTGGATATTCAAACAACAAACTCTTCCCACTTAGATACGCGACTCACATACTAATTGTGTGATTTGCTGAAGCCTTAGAACAAGAATAGAGGAGAGAACTTGTACAATTAGCTTACAGGACATTCATTTACTGCTCTATCACAAAGGGAACAAATATCGAACCAGTGAGACTACGATCAATTTTTTGACTAGTTAGACCAAGCCCTAAAACTATCTTTTTCGCATGGTAGTTGCGCCATTGCATTAAAACAACCTTGGGATATATTGTACTCAGATTTAATACTCATCATTCTAATCTTGCGATGACCCAAAGGGGTCATCTTATTAATTAAGACTCCATCTCAGGCTCCTAAGCCTTCAAAAGACTAATTTTAATTTCCTCAATTTGTGTGCGCAGTCCCAGCGTGAATCCGGAAAGCTTTTATGTGAAAATACGAGAAATAGAAATTTCTAGAGTTAAAATTCAGTTTTAGTTGACTTTGGTCAAACTTTTGGGTAAACGGACCCAGATATATGATTCGACGATCTCAGGAGGTCCGCAGTAAAATATGGGATTTCGGCGTATGCCAGAAATTGAATTCCAAGGTCCCTAGCCTTAGAAAATAATTTTTGAAGAAATATTGTTCTGCTGGTTAATTGAAGAAATAAAGAAATAAAATAATATGTGAAATTTATAATATCGGGCGCGTATTTTGGTTCCGTAGCCCGGAACAAATTCGTTGTGTTATGTAAGTCCTATCTGTGAAGTTTCATGAAAATCAGAGTTGAGTTGATATAATTCGGACATCAGGTTGAAAAGTTAGAAAAAATTAAGTGTTCTTGAGAAAATCATGAGTTTTGAGGTTAAATTCGTAGATTTGATGCTATGTTGATGATTTGATCGCACGATCAAGCTCGTATGATATTTTAAGACTTGCGTGCATGTTTGGTTTGAACCCCCGAGGACTTGGGTGAGTTTCGGATAGGATTAGGCTATGTTGAGCTTGTTTTTTATGCTTCATCGTCGTTTCTTCAGGCATAAAATTACACCACACTACGAAAATGAACTCAAAATTTAGTTTTAATTTGAACCATTAGACCCGTATCGTAATTACAGAGCCATAGAAAAAAGAATCATCGAATTTGGACAACGTATGAAGAAGTTATGCCCCTTTTAGTGTCGAAAAAATACTGCTGGTGCCGGATGTCGCAAATGCGTACTTCGGGTCGCAAATGCAACATCCGCAGCCTATTAAATGAGATTGTTGACGGGATTTTCACCCATTCTTTAATTTTCTCAAACCCTAAACTTCCATAGGCGATTTTACAAAGACCCAAACTTCTCACAATCATTGGTAAGTG
Source organism: Nicotiana undulata (assembly GCA_005239495.1). Lineage (NCBI taxonomy): Eukaryota > Viridiplantae > Streptophyta > Magnoliopsida > Solanales > Solanaceae > Nicotiana > Nicotiana undulata. The sequence goes on from ML241734.1 coordinate 33,019, forward strand.
ATCTTTAACTAATTCCTTTCATTCCTTAACAACTTTTAACAAGATTTCAACCAAAACACTAGAGTTTTCATGGTAAAAAATGGAATTTTGGGTAGAACTTAGAAATTTTAAAATTTGGGGAATTGGACCTCGAATTGAGGTCGGATGCCAATCCTAATTGCATATCCGGGCTCGGGAGAGATTGGGTAAACGAGTTTTGGTCCGAACCTCGAGTTTAGACCAAGCGGGTCCGAGGTCGATTTTCGAATTTGAATAGGAAAACTTAGGAAAATCATTATTTTTCAATAAAGTTTATTCCTTTAGGCTATGATTGATAACATTGAATAAATTGTGATTAGGTTCGAGCGGGTTAGAAGCAAATTCTAAAGAAAAGGCAGTGCTAGAATAGTGAATTGCTTGGGGAGATCGAGGTAAGTGTTTGGTCTAACTTTGAATTGAGTGAATAGGAATCCCCACTTGTTTGCTATGTGAAATGCATGGGGGTGGTGTATAGGTTAGGTGACGAGTATCTTTGCACCACCCAATTTGCCTGTTAAGAATGATCCCTTTCCCGTTTCCAACTTAATTGATTCTTGTCTTAATTGTTCTATGTCCATTATTGTTTCTATGACTACTTGGTCTTGTTATTTTATTGTTAGATATTGTTGTTGTTATTTTGGAAGGAGTATTGGTTGTTTTAGCTGGATTCCTTGTGGTACAAAATGGTTGAGCGGTTTGACATTGTTTTACGAAATATATATATATATATATATATATATATATATATATATATATATATATATTCTGTTGGTTCCATTGTTGATAATATTGAGGAAGTGATGAGGAATGCAGTTTAACCATTTTATGATTGTTGAGGTTTACGTGGTTGATTGATTTCAGTTGATTGTTGCCAATTGTTGTGGCAAGTGTATTAAAAGTGTTGGTTGTTCTTTTGATTTTATCATGGTACATAAAGACTGAGCTGGGTTTACAGCGTTACGGTATTTACATATACTCTGGTTGGTTTTATTGTGAAATGATATTGGTTAAAGCTTACGAGCTATACGGTTTTCTATTTGAAATTGTTGAAATAAAAGTATTGTGAAAGGCTTGGCCTGAATTGTGAAATTTATACATAAATTGATATGATATGTCTGGTGGGAGCGGGTTGCACGCCGCAACAAGGAGTGATAAGGGTGGACAGGTGGGATCGGGTTGCACGCCGCAACAGGAGTAATAAGGGTGATATATTTAGGGAGGAGCAATAAGGGTGGACAGTGGGAGCGGGTTGCACGCCGCAATAAGGAGCGATAAGGGAGGACATTTATATTCTTCATATTTCTGGCACTACTTTTATTTAAAGTTAAAGTTTGGATATTTTTGGGAATTGGTTATAGCTGAGACCTGGAAAAAGGCGACTGAGTTATTTTTTATTGTTGTTGCAGTACTTATTTATTTGTTTTAGATTTCCTTCTTGCTTTATATATTATTATTACGAGTTAAGTTACCTTGCCCCGCCTTAGCCTCGTCACTACTTCGTCGAGGTTAGGCTCGGCACTTACTAAGTACATCGGGTCGATTGTACTGATACTACACTTTGCACTCTTTTGTGCAGTTCCAGGTACTGGCCAGAGTTAGGAAATCAGCCCCCAAGGGATAAACAAATCGGCACTAGGCCCCAAACATGGCTTACAGCCCAAATCATATCAAAATATATCAATACTATTAAGCATAGGATTAAAATCGGTTTAGCAACTCAATAGTTGCCTAAATAGAGAATATATTTCCAAAGTCCCAATCTTTGCATTCCAAAATCCGTGAAAGGATGCAAGGTCCGGGGTTTCATACCCTTAGGACAGGATTTAAAGACATTACTTACCTCAAACTAGCCCGAAAAGTTACTCTGCGACCCGCTTGCCTCTCGAATCAACTTCCGAGCGCTCCAAATCTATAAAGACCAGACCTTTATCATCAAATTATGCTTAAGGAATGAATTCCAATTGAAAAATACCAATTTTAGCTCAAAACCCGAAATTAGCCAAAACCTGACCCCTGGGTCCGCATCTCGGAACTCGACAAATTTTATACCAAAATGTTCTTCATCATCTCACGAGTCCGTACATACAAAGAACGCTAAAATCGGAGTTCGTTTGACCCCTCAAATCGATCCCTAAAGGTCTCATAATCTCAAGCCCTAACCCCATCTTTTTCTATTGATTTTCATGCATTAAACACTGATATTAAGGTCTTTAATCACCTACAATCGAGTTTTAGGGCCCAAAATACTTACCTCTATGAAGAACACTGATTTCCTCTCTTCAAAATCGCCTTCAAGCTCTTTTCCCGTTCAAAAATGGTGTTAAAAGGTCTAATGGTCGCGGAGGGTTAATTATATTCTTCCCAGATTTTTAATAAAATACCCTGTGCGTTCGCATGCTCCCAGGAGTGTTCGCACAAGGTCTTCTCCACTCCCTCACACGATCGCAGCACTGTGCACGCGATCGCACGGTGCACCAGCTACCCTTTCCCCCACGCGCCAAGACCCCTGTGCGATCGCACCCCCTCCTACGTGATCGTACAACTTGCACTTCCTCTACTCTGCGATCGCAACTTCTCAAGTGCGATACCACATAACAAATTCTGGGGCCACACCAACAGACCTATGCGATCGCATATGACACCCCGCGATCGCATAGAGGAATTTACACCCTGCAACACACCAGCAAAACAACAAATTATTTTCAAGTTCAAAAGTGTCCGTTAACCACCCGAAATCAATCCCGAGCCCCTGGAGACCCCAACCAATTATACCAACACATCACATATGATCATTCAAACTTAGTTGCACCCTCGGAACACCAAAACTAATATTGTAACACCAAAATAACATCGGATTCAAGCTTAAGAACTTTGATATTTCTAAAAATCCACCAACGATGCCGAAATTATCCAAAACAACTCCGATTGACCTAAACATTTGCAGACATATCCAAAATGACATTACTAACCCGTTCCAACTTGCGAAATTCTATTCCGACCCCGATAGCCTATTTCCACTGCCGACCGGAAATCACCAAAAACTAACTTTCGCCAATTAGAGCCTAATTCTACACCGGACATCATAAAAATATTTCGAACACACTCCTAAGTCTCAAATCACCCAATGAAGCTATCCGAGCCATAAAATTTGCATTCCGAGATCGTTTGCCAATAAGTCAACCCTCAGTTGACTTTTCCAACAATAAGGTCTTTTTAAAGACTAAGTGACTAAACTCTCACTGCAACCGTTCCGATTTCAAGCCTACCAACTCTAACAAATCAATAAAAGTACAACCAACCTAGGACAAGTCAATAATAGTAATTAAAATGCTGGTTCTACGTAACGACAGACCGGGTCGTTACATCTCTGACTACTTTCTTCAACATAGACACATGAAATACCGGTGCACTAATGACATCTGAGGTGGTAGCTCAAGCTTGTACGCCACCTGACCAATCCTTTGAATGATTATGTACGGTCTGACATACCTCGGACTAAATTTCCCTTTCTTTCCAAACCGCATTATACCTTTCATGAGGAAACCTTCAAGAATACCCAATCCTCTTCTTTGAACTCCAAATCTCTGCGACGAACATCCGAGTAGGACTTTTGACGACTCTGGTTCAGTTTCAACCACTCTTTAATGATCTTGAACTTATCCATAGCTTTATGCACGAGGTCTTGTCCTATCAATTCAGCTTCCCCAATCTTGAACCACCCAATGGGAGATCTACATATCCTACCATATAACGCCTCAAAGGATGCCATTTGAATACTAGCATGATAGTTGTTGTTCTAAGAAAATTCTATGAGTGGAAAATGGTCATCCCAGCTACCCTTGAAGTCAAGAACACAAGCACGCAACATATCCTCCAACTTCTAAATGGTCCGCTCTGCTTGCCCATCGGTATGGGGATGAAAGACTGTACTAAGATTTACCTGAGTACCCAAACCTTGCTTAAATTTATTCCAAAAATTAGATGTGAACTTTGCCCCTCAATCAGAAATGATAGAAACTGGAGTGCCATGCAACCTTACTATCTTTTTGATATACAACTGAGCATTTTGTTCCGCTGTGTCGGTAGAATTAACTGGCAAGAAGTGTGCTAATTTCGTTAGTCGGTCCACAATCACCCAAATCGAGTCAAACTTGCACAAGGTGTGCAGTAGTACCACCACAAAGTCCATGTTAATCATTTCCCACTTCCACATTGGAACTTTTATGTTTGGTGCCAACCTACCGGGCCTTTGATGCTCGACCTTCACTTGCTGACAATTTGGACATTTTTCCTCAAAGTCTGCTACATTCCTCTTCATGTCATTGCACCAATAGATTTCCTTGCGATCATGATACATCTTTGTAGAATCAGGGTGCTCGAAATACCTAGAAGTGTGAGCTTCAGCCATGATTCTTTCCCCAAGACCATCTATATTTGGAACATATAGTCTCCCTTGGTACTGTAGTATACCATCATCCATGCTAATAGAAAAAGATGTGGTCTTATGTTTATGAATCCCCTCCTCCAATTGTACCAAGCAATGGATCGTCATATTACTTCTCTTTGACATCCACCACAAGCAATGATTCAGCCCTATTTTGCACAACCACTTCGCCCTCACTAGAGTCCGCAAGACAAACTCCCAAGCTAGCTAACCGATGAACCTCAACTTTATAAGAGTTAGAAGTTCTTCCCTAAGTACTACAACGAAAGACTAGCTGAGGAAATAAGGAAGCAGTCTTCAACATAAGCATAGTGACCTAAAGTAGAAATGGTCTTGTAACAGTAGTCTCACTATAATGTTGTATGCACTCCATAAGAAAGTGGCATCTATCGTAGCTAATGAACGGAAGAAAAAAAAAACAATCAAAAGTTGATAATTGAGATCATATGAGTTGCAGGGAACCCCCGTACTCATGGGCACTAAGATAGGCCAAGTATCCATGCAGCAAGTGGCGAAACGACCAGGAAAAGTAATTGCTTACATTAAAAGACAACTGAGAAGGCATGAAAGGAAATCTATGGTGCTAATATGATGAAAGGAAGGTTACGAGTAGTATAAGTAGATATGCGTAGGTCGCAAGATAAAGTATGGTAGAGCAACAAGGTTTTAGCTAGACAGGAGTAAGGATGAGAAAAGGTGAGTGAGACGGTGACAATAATAGGCAAGTCCTCAGGATTAAACAAATCAAAACAAGAGAGATGATGGTTTCCATAAACTTATTAAAAAAAAGTCAGTGTAGCATGAGTGAACTCAAAGGAGTTTAAAACTAGAAGCATTTAGAAGAGATAGAATGCTACCCTGGTAGTAAAGTAAGGGTGTAATTGTGATAAATGATAAGAGGATGACGTTTAGGCCTTTGATTGAGTAATGATTTTGAGAACAAGGATTTCATGAACTGCACGGGATTAGAATACCCCCATAGGATGAATCACATTGGGATGCTATGAAATATAGTTATTGGAGTGTAGTATCGTCCTTAAGTGGATTAGGAAAATCACTTCAGATGTTCCCCGATGAGACGTGAGCCCTAGTGATGATATATTACATAAGAGGTTTCAAGTTATCAATGGTAGGTTATAGATCAACATTAAGGTGAATCAACAATAGATGGATGAAAGTTACTAAGTATGAGATGAGATTAGGCTGTCATTATTAAGATGAATAGTAATAAGGAAGCATTAAATGGCTTAGATTTATACAAATATGATAAGCGGTGAGAGAAAAACCTAGAGTTGGGTGGCAGGCCTCGATAATAATAAACCGAAGTAAGAGTTATAGTACAGTATGACCTAACTAGTTATGATAAAGCCATAATCATAGATAATTGAGGCCATGAAACAAGATATAACAGCAGTCGTAAGTTCAACAAAGTACCAAGAAAAAGAAAAAACACTTTAGTACACCTACAGATGCCCAGAGGGACATCTAGTCCTAATACTATATATGTTCACAAAGTAAAGCCAAGAGACTGGGTAACAACTAATGGAAAAAGGAGATAAGAGTCTCATTGGTGCAGATTCAAGGTTAGAATTGTCTAGGCTGCATGAAAGAAGGTAGAAATAGTTACGACATTGAAAGGAGTTCNATATTCCAAAGGAGAGAATGATGTTACACCCCATGTTTTGTACGTGAGAGTACATCGTAAGTCAATTGAGTAAGCTCAAAAATAAGATTATATTTGATGGAATATATAGTAAGTTAATAATGTTACCTTGGAGGTTAAAAATATTTAAGATCTTGAATAACGAGTACCAACAGGATTGGAAAGCTTAGAAGCTAAACCAATTGAAGAAAATAAGATTCGTCGAAAGTCGACGAGTTTGAAATGTTACAACATGTACTTTAGGGTGAGACTATGGTTCATTACATGATAAAGAGTTTATGCTATGAGTTATGTTTGTCATATGATATTCGTGTGCTACGTGTTGAAGTAAAAAAAGTTGTGGAACAAAAGTTGGCAAAGGTCTTCACAAGTTACATTCATAATTTGCTGAAAATTAGCTCAAATGTAACTGATGTTTTCTCCCAATATACTTGGAATTAGGGGATGATCTACATACAAAATTGAAGATATCTGAGTCTAGATTCCAACTCATTAAACCGTTCGTCTATACGAAGTCGGAGCAGATAGATATTCGTGTTTTAGCGAGACTGCGCCAAGTAGCTCTCTATGGGACCCACATAGGCG
>ML241736.1:718-45440 GCA_005239495.1 Nicotiana undulata
ATATATATATATATATATATATATCTTTCAATCCAAATCTCCTTAATGATAAAACCACCGGAACTCAGTCCGTAACACAGCATTTGTCATCCAATGCAGTACAGGGGGAAAGCTCCCGGAATACGTCCATAGTCCCAATTTAAATATGCGATGCAGTACAGGGGGAAAGCTCCCGGAATCTCGTCTGTAGTCCTTATTTAAATATGCAATGCAGTATAGGGGGAAAGCTTCTGGAATACGTCCGCAGTCCCAATTTAAATATGCAATACAGTACAGAAATAGCAACCACAACAAGACAGAAACATCGTACATCGCCACAACACTCACAAGGCAACAAAAGATAGAAATGCTATGTACGACGGCCAGTCAAATCAAGAACTTAAGTCACCGGCACCGTCAAACTCATTCACGAGAACTAACCACTGAAAGAAAATAATGAGCGTAAAGAACACAGCTTAACCAGAGAGAAACAAGACATGACAACATATCCACAATATTCATTTCAACAATAAGGAACCAAATCATCCCGGCAAGGGAGCACAGTTGTAACCAATCTCGCCTAAACAATCAGTTTCACAGAATAAAACCCAGCTTGAATCGATGCTCAATAATAGGCAACACCAAGGAAATACCATCAACATGAGTACTTATCTAACTAAACCTAAGTAGCACTTAAGGGAAAATCATATAAATCACAATATACGACTCACGGGCATGCTAGTCATCAACGTATAGATATTCCAATTACTGCTAAACAATTGTAGGGCAAGTAATACTAATTCTAGTCAATTAGGCAGTTTATGAAGAAAATATAGCATGCTAGTAAAGGAGGTAAAATACTCAGTTAAGTCAATTAAGATCAAATAACAACAAGAGGAATCTAAAAACAAGTAAGTCAAATTTAAGCAGGAAATAATGAAATTAGCACTCAAGAATGCAGTCATAGCAATAACAACTTCATACAGAAGCGTATGAGGACCTAAGAATCCTAAAAGGACAACCTATTTGCAATTAAGTCCGGGTACGCACTCGTCACCTCGCGTACACGGGCTACAATCAACATAAAATACTCTAATCCTAAGGGAAAATTCCCCCCCACAAGGTTAGGCAAGATACTTACCTCAAAGACGACAACCCGGTACTCAAAAATGGACTTCTCGGGCAAAAAGACCTCCGGACGACTCAAAAATCAACCAAAACAACTTCAAAACACACATAAATCGTATAAGGAATGATTCCGAATAATAAAGTTTTAATCTTTACAAATTTATAAAAATCGACCCAAAAGTCGACCCTCGAGCCCGCACCTCGGAACCCGACAAATTTTACAAAATCCAATTACCCATTCCGATGCGAGTTCACCCATAAAAAAAATTTCCAATTCCAATACTATTTGGTCCTTCAAATCATGATTATTTATTTTAGAAATTTTCTTTCAAAACCCACAATTTCCTCAACCCAAAACACAAATTAAATGATAAAAACAAGGACTAATTCATGGAATATGTTTAGTTTTAGTGAAAGAAAACTTACCCATTCTATATGTGTGAAAAACCCATCAAAATTTGCCAAGAACCGAGCTCTAGAAGTCAAAATGTGTTAAAAATGGTGAAACCCCAATTTTTGGAATTATAAATTGTTTTGCTCAGATTTAAAGCATCGCGATCACGTAAAATTCTATGCGATCGCGTAGAGGAAAAAGTCACAGGCCAAGAAAATGTTCTATGCGATCGCGAAGGTACAAATGCGACCGTATATAAGGAGTCATATGTTTCCCCCAACGCTACACTACGCGATCGCGAAGCAAGGAATGCGATCACGTAGAAGAGAAAATCTTGTTCCCCTGCTAGAACATAATGCGAACGCGATTTGTGAAGATGCGATCGCGAAGAAGAAGAAAATATGCTTCTACGATCGCGAACGTGTGTATGCGATCGCGTTGAAAGAAAACTGGGCAGGTCAAAGTAATGTTATTCGATCGCGACTACCTCCCTGCGATCGCATAAAAGGAAACCAGAAGACAGCAATCATCAGTGGAAAAATGAGGAAAATTGGTCCGAAGCCTATCTGAAACACACCTGAGGCCCCCGGAACCCCGTCCAACCACACACACAAGTCATATAACCTAACATGGACTCGCTCGAGGTTTCAAAACACATAAAATAACATTAAACGACGAATCAACCCAAAAATCAAACTTATAAATTTTCAAGACTTCAAATTCCAAAACTCGCGTCGAAACCTATCAATTCAACCCGGAATGACATGAAATTTTGCAGACAAATCATAAATAACACAACGGACCTACATCCATTCCCAAAATTCCATTCTGATACCGATATCAAATTTTCACCTATCGGCCGGAATCGCCGAAATTCTAACTTTCGCTAAATTACCTCAAATCACTCTATGGACCTCCAAAACCAATTTCGGACACACGCCTAAGTCCAAAATAATCATACGAAGCTGTTGACATTAACCAAAACTCATTAAGAGGCCGTTTAATCAAAAGTCAAATCTCCGGTCAACTTGCATCACTTAAGCTTCAAAAATTAAAATTTGCCTCCTAATTCGACTCCGGATTATCCGGTAACTGAACCCAACCACGCATGCAGGTCGGTACAACCAATGTGAAGTTGTTCATGACCTTACGCCACTGAACGGAGTTAAAATTCTCAAAACGACCGATCGGATCGTTACAACCACTTCATCGATATGTATTCTAATTAATGGTCAACCAACTCCCTTCTTCTCACCATCAAGGGGCATCCGCCAAGGAGACCCCCATCTCCTTACATCTTCATCCTTTGTATGGAGATGCTTTCCAGGAAAATTCATGTGGAGGTAGACTACCTTAACTGAAAACCTATACACCTATCTAGACATGGACCACCAATCTCTCATCTAATCTTCGCAGATGATATTACCCTAACATCTAAATTAACCACCACGAGCATCAATACCATTATTGATACTCTAAACCTTTTTACCGATAGGTCAGGTTTAACTATTAATTATACAACAACAACAACAACCCAGTATAATCCCACCAAGTGGGGTTTGGGGAGGGTAGGATGTACGCAGCCTTACCCCTGCCCTAGAAAGGTAGGGAGACTATTTCCGATTGACCCTCGGTTAAAGAAAATGAAGGAAGACCTGATAAGAAGTGATGGCAAGACAAATAGTTAGAGAACTAAATTTGAGATAACAACACAGAATATGGAAAGAGTACCGATAACAAGTAACAGCAAGAAAGTATATTTAGACAAATAAGTCTAGGGCAGCATATGAGAATATGAAGAAATCTTGCTAGCAAATTACGGAATTACCGAAGGTAAGTAGTAACAGAACACGACACGCAACTATAGCAAACTAAGGAAAAAGGGTACCATACTATCACTAATACTACCGAACTGTGGAAGACCCAGGGAAACTCACGACTACCTATTATCCTTCCACCCTAATCTTCCACCTCCACACCTTTCTATCTAGGGTCATGTCCTCGGTCAGCTCAAGTTGCGCCATGTCCCGCCTGATCACTTCACCCCAAGACTTCTTAGGTCTACCTCTACCCTCCTCTCACCTCCCAAGGCCAACCTCTCACATCTCCTAACTGGGCCATCTGGGCTTCTCCTCTTAACATGTCCAAACCATCTCAACCTCGCCTCAAGCATCTTTACCTTCACAGGGGACACTCTCACCTTGTCCTGAATAACTTCATTCCTAATTCTATCCAATCTAGTATGCTCACACATCCATCTCAACATCCTCATTTCCGCTACTCTCATACGCTGGACATGAGACTCCTTGACTGGCCAACACTCTTCCCCATACAACATGGTCGGTCTGACCACTACCTTGTAGAACTTAATCTTAAGTCTCAACGGCACGTTCTTATCACACAAGACACCATAAGCGAGCCTCCACTTCGTCCATCCTACGCCGATACGGTGAGTAACATCCTCATATATCTCCCCATTAACTATTAATTATACAAAATCAAAAATATTCTTCTCCAACAACAAACCCAAGGAAACTAGAGAGAGTGTGACTACTCTCTTCCATATGCATGAAGGTTCTTCGTTCGGGAAATATCTTGGTTACCCTATTTTCAATTCCAAACCTACCACCTCCCATTTCCAATTCCTTATTGATAATTTTAAAAATAAATTAGCAGGATGAGAAACAAACCTCCTAACAATGGCAGGACACACTACTTTAATCAAAGTTACTCTTAACTATTTGCTAACCACGTCATGCAATTAATCAAAGTAACTCCTAATGTCATCCACAAGCTAGAACAATACCAACGCAATTTCCTCTGGGGCACCACTACACGGAATCGCAAGTTACATCTAATTAAATGGAACACTGTTCAATTACCTAAGGAGAGTGGAGGGTTGGGTATACATAACCTCACTAATAAAAACAATGTTTTATTGGGATCCCTCGCATGGAGACTGTTTCAGTATCCTTCCTCACAATGGGCTAAGATACTCATCTCCAAATACTTACATACTAATAACACCAAATCAGCATCTTCCAACTGGAAAGCCATCATATAAGGTTGGTCATCATGTCAAATTGGTATCAAATAGCACCTCGGTAGTGGAAGGCATATCAGGTTCTGGGATGACCCTTGGTTGGACACAAATTTGATTTTACGGTCACAAATTGAAGGGCCCTTACCCCAGCATACTCAATCCTCTACACTATCCCTCTGTATAACTGGAAATTCAATAAATATGCAAGACATCCCCTTTGAACTTCCACCCCTATAGAGGATTTACTAGCCAATCACTATATACCTACACCCACGAACCCTACAACATATGACCACATCTACTGGGGTCTCAACCCTAGTGGATTATTTACGATTAAATCTCTTTATCAAAAGCTTCACTCAAATGCCAACAATAATTCCTTCAAATGGTTGTGGGTAATCCAACTACCCCCAAAGATAAAACATTTTCTATGGCTTATGTGCCATCATCGTCTACCAACTTCCAGCTATCTCCACCACATCCACGTAGCCCAAACTCCACAATGCCCCATCTGCCATTCCCATGAGGAAACCAGAAGCCATATTTTCTTCTATTGCCACCATGTCCAGCCACTTTGGGAAAACTTATGTATAAACCTGAGGGATGACAACTTAGATAGATTACACGAGAATACCTCACATAAGATCTCTCAATTCATCTTACAACCTACCATCCACAATACTCAAGCTCCACCACACATACCCATTCCTTACACTCTCTGGAACTTATGTAAAATAAAGAATCGTACTGCTTTTGAAGGAAAATATATAGCCCCTAATCCCGAAATCACAATTCAAGCCACGGAATACTTCTACCTAGGCCCTCACACCAACACCTCCAAAAAGATTCCAATACATGTCAAATGGAACCCTCCTAATATTGGCTACTTTAAGCTTAACTATGACAGTGCATGTAGCCTAACACATCAAAAACAAGATTTTGGTGGGGTGTTTAGAGACTACAATGGTAAATGGTTACTAGGATACACGGGTACACGGCCTATGGGGAATCCACACTACATGGAACTTACGGATTTACAAGAAGGGTTACAACTCGCCATACAAAAAAACTTCACACCTTTGTAGATCAATGTGGACTCCACTAAGGTAATATCTCTTCTCCACTCTAATAGTCCACATTACTTATCATTGTTAAATGAATGCAGGTATCTCCTACATAGACTGGGCAGTCCTAAAGTGCTACACACTTACATGGAGCAAAACCAAGTGGCAGATAGGCTGGCCAAACAAGGGGCAGATCTTCCTATGCATGCCCCAACTACTGAATTTTTGGAACCACCATCTTTTGTGATACACGAGCTCATGGACGACCAACGGGGAATGGTTCACAAGCGCTACATCAACACTACCACCCAACAACACAATCCCTATTTTGTTTAAATAGGTCATCCACCTCTTGTAATATTAATCTTGCTACTGCGGTAGAAGTTGGCACCAGTACAAGCCAATCTTTTTGTAATACTACCCCACATGTGGCTCCTTGTAATATTCCTTAAATTATGAATATGCATCTTGCGTGACCAAAAAAAAAATCCAAGGCTGACAAGACCATACTAGCTTAGCTGCAATTGCATCATTAAAGAAGAATAACAGATAATGTATACTGAAATTAAACCCTGCAGAGCTGTGATGGCTAAAATAACATGTCCAACTTCCACTTATACCAAGCCTTAAGGAATGTGATTACAGCACTAGCAATTGCGACAACAATCTTATAAAGGATAATAAGGCCATGTCGAAAATTTCTTATACTCAAATTCCAAAAGATAGGGTATGCGCGGTCTAAAGTAGTGATTTTCATCTCAAAGCAATCTCATTCGCTAAGGTAAGTTACAATTATTAGCTGAAACAAGATATTCAGTAGTTAAAATCACAAATCTTAACACTCAGTTCATTAGTTAAATTGTAAATTTTATACAGTATTATAATTGTAACTATAAAAGATGATAGAGTTACAAAACGAAGCCTAAAAGACGCCCTTTTAAATTTTTCCTTTTTAATTATTATTGTTACAAGTTTTCATCAACTATATACAACCTTCCAATTTTCTATTTCAAACAAATTATCTGTCAAGACCCCAATTTCCTTCCGTAGGATGTCGTGACGGCACCTAGTCTCTAAATAGGTGCCTAACACTTACTAAAAATAGGAGAATTCAACCATCAAATGATAAATACAAGATAAAGATCTAATACACAATTACAATTCCCAAAATTGACAGTACAAGTCATAAGCTCTACTGAGTTTGCTAGAAGATCCCTAAATACAATTGTTTGGAATCAAATTAAACAGTACAAGTAAAATATCATAAGGTGACTCTGAGGCCGGCGAACGCGACGACAGGTTTACCTTGAGTCTCCACAACAGTACTCGACCAGCTAGATAATAATCAAATAACAACCGTGGCACCTGGATCTGCACAAAAATGTGCAGAAGCATAGTATGAGTACACCACAGCGGTACCCAGTAAGTATCAAGACAAACCTCGGCGGAGTAGTGATGAGGGACAGTAGACACCTACTGAACTAAACAATCTGAACAAGTGTGAAGATGAACTAACACAGAAACAATATTAATATAAAACTAAGCAGGGTAAGGAATAACAAACAATACTTGCAACAATACACCAATAACAACAATATTTAACAGGAAGCAGTCAAGTAATAATGTTGTTGAGTAAGCTGGACACGGTCTAAGTTCGGTAAAACCAAAATAGAGGAAAACCAATAACAACTCAATAAGAGCAACCGCTTTCACACCAAATTTGTTCAAGCATTTCCACGAGGTACCGAACCTCAAAATCACAGCTCACGAGTCCCAATTCTTGAGCCCTAATCACTTGGCATCTTGTGTCAAAATTTCAATCCATAACCATACGAACGACTCACGTGCCGAGAGAACAATTGTCACGCAGAAGGCAAGTAGACAAGAGTACATGTAATGGTCAATAACGTCAAGATTACTCTTCTTAAACTGATATGTGTGATTAATCTACGTGTATCCTTGTGCAAGTGTTCTACCACAATCAAGTCAACAAATAAGAGTATAGACAATGTATGGCATATAAGAAACGATCACCACGAAATATATAGTGTAAACAAGACAGCAATGAAGTGGACGTAACGACAAGCACAACAAGATTAGCTACATAGAACTGAGCAAATAGAGTAACACAGAGGAAAATAATTAGTAGTATGTTAAGGAAAACAATAATCAAAGACAAGTTCACATAAGAGGGGAAATGAAAACAAGAGTCGTCCCGAGGTACCGCCACGTAGTCTCAAATAGTAAAATGAATCACAACTTTCCTTATATCACCGCGAGAGCCTTTATATTTGGTTTTGAAAATCAATTTCCCAAAATAGCATCCCGCGTTTTAGCCCACCTTATCACACTGCATGGCTTTTAGAAGTTCCCCTACTATCCACGCATTTCAAGCCCACCTTATCTCACCACATTCATTTCAACACCCAGGAATTATACCATCACATATGCATCAATAACAATAGCACGGCAGAAACCTCGTGCAACACAATAGCAACCGCACGGCAGAAACCCCGTGCACACAATAACAACCGCACGGCAGAAACCTCGTGCAAACACAATAACAATTCTCTTTACAAAACACGTATGCCAAAACATAACAACTAAAATAAATGACTTTCACAATATGTGCCCACATGCCAAAATATTTCCTCAAAACAGTTTCAATATCAAACTCGCACATAGCTCTCTTCTCAACAACACTGAATACAACAGCAACAGTGACAAAAACACGAGAATACGGCAGATAAACCAACTCAGTAACTTTATAATACAAAAAAAATAGAAGAACAAGCTCACAAAAAAAGACACGACAGGAAATAATGGTACAACATGGCAATATCTCAATAAGGAAGAGATAATGTGTAGCAATAATTTCACCAAAGTACAATTCAATGATACGAGGGATAACATGAATCGATGATTTCAAATAAGGTCTCCAGGAGTCGAGAGATGTTGGGCCGAGAGTCTCCGGGAAACAGCCTCTCTACCATTTTCGGGGCAGGGGTAAGGTCTGCTTACACTCTCCTCTCCCCAGACCCCACTAGTGGGATTTTACTAGGTGTGTTGTTGTTGTTGATGATTTCAAATAAGGATAAGTCAACAATGATAAAGAATAACAGAACTTTGTTTAGGATTGAGAAATTACGGAAGAGATACAAAATATTCAATTAAGGATATACAAATACGAAAAAGATAATAATAAATTAAATTAAGGATAGATAATTACAGAAGAGATAATAATAACTTCAATTAAGGATAAGCAGTTCGGGAAGGATAGCATGGTAATAAAAGAGGTAACAACTTCAATTAAGACATTGTCACGACCCCAAATCCTAACAGGCCGTGATGGCGCCTATCGTGGAACTAGGCTAGCCAACCATCACTTTACTACGCATTGGTTCTTTTATAATAGTTCAGCACATAATGACAAACAACAAGCATAGCAATAAAAATAAATAATTTAAATCTTAGCGCCCCAATAATAGTCTAAACAAAACCTAAACCTCCCAAGACTAGAGTCAATGATCATGAGCATCTAAAAAGAAATAAATCTAACTCATATAAAGTCATAATAAATGTCTATGAATCAATTTCTAATACTAATCAAGGAAGGGAAATGGAGAAGTTGTGGACGCTGGACAGCTACCTCGAAATCCCGTGAACTACTGCTAACGAATAAGGTAGCTACTGCTCCAAATCGGTACTTGGATCTGTGCACAGAGGCACGGGGAGTCTTTATGAGTACTCCAACTCAATAGTAATGAAAATAAATCACAGTCTGAGAATTATAATACTTATAGTACAGATACACCAATTCACAAAAGCCAGTAAAACACCAAGTCACCAGATAGTATTCATCAAATACATGAGTTCAAAAATCGGTTTCTAGAAATCCTTTGAAACAAGTGTAATTACAGTATATCTCAGTAAAATTCTCAGTAAAAACCAGTTTGAAAACGAAGTAAATCATAGTTCGAAAACTCAGTAAAAATCTTCATAAAACTGCCCCTCGGGCCATAATTATTTATCGTAACAATTTCTTTGTCAGGCATTCTTACAATCACACAGTAACAGCCCCGCGGGCAATAATTATCACTCAGTATCCGCCCCGCGGGCAATAATCATCACTCAATAGGTACCTGCGCTCACTGGGGGTGTGTACAGATATCGGTGGGGCTCCTACAGCCCAAGCGCTATAACAACATAGGCCTAAAAGCCTCTCACAATATTGGCCTGAAAGCCTCTCACAATATAGGCCTAAAAGCCTCTCACAATATAGGCCTGAAAGCCTCTCACAATATAGGCCTGAAAGCCTCACTCAGTCAGACACTCTCGATTTTCCCTTAGGCCATAACATACCGGGTTCTCGACCCGAAATAGTGTTTCATTTTCAAGAAATCGTATCTGTTGTTTTAGACGTCAATACCACACAATTATATAAGTTAATTGTGAAGTACCCAATTTTCCGAGTGTTGTCTAACTGGAAGAACCTGGTTCTTCTTGGTGTTCCAATTACTGCTGTTTGCGGAATAATAAAAGCAGTAAAGTAAAAACACAGAGAGTTTTACGTGGAAAACGCCTGGATCAAAAGGTGAATAAACCACGACCTACACCTAAGTAGGATTTTCTAAAACTCTTCACTAAAACTCTAAGCCAAACGGACTTACAAAATAAACTCTTTTGTAATCCTAGGACTTACTCTAATCCTCTTTGTATTAACTAGCCTCTAGCTAATTTCTGCAGATTTCAAGCTAACTCTAACTTGAACAATGTGTACCTATTACAATTGCTTCTATGAAAGCTGATAAGATACAATATTGAAACATCTACTACAATCAACTAGACTCAATACATCTACGATGAAACTGGTTCTTCTAGCTGATCTGTAGCTCTAGATTCGCACTCTCCAATTTGGCTCGAACTGCTTGCAAAATTTCTTGACGAATTTTGCTCTCAATTCTTGATAAATTTATGCTTTTGTGCATCTCCATATCATAAGAACAATCTGCTATTTATAGGAGTTAGTAGATAAGAAATTTACTAGAATCCTAATCCAACTCTTCCATGGTTCAAGAGTTCTAGTCAAACTCAACTCCTAAATCCTTCCTTTTCTTTAATTCTGTTCTTGTTGAATAAGGAGTCCTTCTCCAATTTTGTTTTTGCAATCTTTTCGATCAGAAGATATCTCAATTGTATCAGAATACATTTATCTCCTGCATGTGCATCTCATGTACCTTTGACTCTGTTGGTCTATATCACCTGTGGTGAACCTGGTTCATCTCGAAGTTCCTTTGTCAATCTTCAAAACTATTTCCTTTCTTGGGCCAACAAATTCCCCCTTTTTGATGATGACAAACTTTGTACTTCAGGCCTGTTTCATCTTAGTCCAACAGTGACACATATTATAGTATTAAGCATTTATCATAAAGAACCAAGTTCATTAGGTTATAAATATCACATGTTCAGAGCACAACCTATCTTCCCCCTTTTGGCATCATCGAAAAGTTGCAAAACAAAATTGTGTGAATCCCAAATTTTTAACAGTTACTCATGGACATTTGGGCAACTGCATATGCAATCATGGATTAATCATCAATAATCAACTAAGAATTCAAACTATCAAAAAAATAGAGATACTGAATCAGAGCAAAAAGCATCAGATTTCATTGATAGAGCGAATATGATTCTGCCACAATCCACAAAATAAGACAAAAACAGTTAAAACATGAACAACAAAAAAATTCTGAATCTGGGTCACTGAAAGTTCTAGGCAGGCTAGGAAATTATGGCTTGGAAGAACTGCATACCTGGTTCGTTTAGTCGAGATAGATTGTTCAGCAGACTTAGAAACAGATGAAGACTTCTTTGAGCAAGTCTTGGCTTTCTTGAGCTTAGGGGTATGAACCTCTACCTCTGCCACTTTTTCACTTTGATGGACCAGGTCCATCTCATCCACTTCAACAGCCTCAATAGGCTCAACAACCTTTTCTTTCCCTTTTTCCACTTTTTTCTTCTTACTCTCCTCTAAAGCTCTCTTCAACTCGTCCTCACTTTGCTTTACCTTGCTCCTTGTAGTTCTTCCTCTTGGAAGAGAAATATTAGAAGTCTTAGAAGGAGCAGCTTTTCTTTTCTTACTTTCTCTTGTTGTTCCAGACTTTGAGCTTTAGGAGTTCTTTTCTTCTTTGGATTGTAATTATCGCCTAAACATTTTCAGCAGATCCGACAGGGTTTCCTCAGTAGATGAACCAGGTTCATCTGTGTGCTTTCCTAAATTTACTAACCCTTCAGCGGCTTCTCCTAATTCACTTCCCCCTGCGTTCTTGCTACTTTCTTCCTCCTTTTCTGGTTCAGCTCCACAAATAGTCATTTTTACAAATTCTTGCCCTATTCCCCTCTCTTCACTCCTTACTCCCTCTCTCTCTCTTTTTCTTTTTCAATTTTATTTTTACCTCCTCTCCTTCTTGTCTCAGGCATTTCCACATCTACCACAGACCCAACCAGTATGAACCTATTTTCTAAGTTTTCAGCGACCTTAGAAATGACCTCAGAAGAAGGTTATGGTACAAAAGTTACCTGTTCAGAATCAAAAGACCTAGTTTCTTGCCCCTCAGTCGCCGACTTGAAAGAGTCATCGGATATTTGGGAATGGTTCTGTAACGGAGGGGATGGCTTGAATGAAATTATAGTTTTGAATATACGGTTAAGGCTTCCCTAGAATCTAGGTATTTTAATTTGGTAAGGATTCTTGTTCAAACAAAACTGGTTCAAAGTCAAGTGGATAGGCTTTGAAAAGATTTTGAGTTTGGGCAGAGTTCTGCTCATGATTTAATTATTAGTATTTCAAAGTGTGCAGAGTGTAGAACACATACCTCGCCTTTCAGATGAACCAGCACGATGAACCAGGTTCATCATTTCGGAATCCTCTTGATCAAGCCTCAATTTGCAGAGATAGAAAAAATTCCGTTAGTGACCAGTAAGTCATATCAAAACATGTCCTAAGAGCATACGTTTTACAATATGAGATTGAGCAATTGTTAATCTGATTATTTACACAAATTCCTGATTTTCTAGCCAAATGTTTTCCATTTTTCCTTCTTCTTTTTCCTTTTTTTCATGTATTTACATTCTAAACTGGTTCAATTAAGTGATCTTAATCATCCCTAATAGTAACATGTTCCTTTCAAAATGCTCTTTACTCAGTGCTTTTGTAAAGATATCTGAATGGTTTCACAACCAACTAGTTACTCCTTGATGTTCCTTCACTACTTTGTTGTTGTGGAACATGTTCAGGTACAGGTTCCAACGAAATTTGGGAATTATTTTGTTCTATTCCCCCTGTCATGTTTCCCGGGATGGATGAACATGTTCCATCACTTGTTCGTCCTCCATTGTTGCTTTAGTTTGGACAGAGTTTCTGACCAGCCCAATTTCTTCATCATATTGTTTCTTATCAACCCCAATGATCTCACCTTTCTTCCCATTTCCAAAGGAGACATTACCTCCTTTGAGGTTCTCAAGTGAAAGGAATTTCCCCTTGCTTCTTTTCATGTGCTTTGAGCAACCACTATCCATGTACCATATTTGGTTGCTCCCCTTCAAGATAGAACTTGTAAATGGAATAAATCTTCTGATGCCCTGACATGGCTTCAAGAGAATCATAGTAGCAACCGGAGAGGGCTTGGTTTTGGGAGTCAATTTCCCAAGTGGGATCCCAAAAGCAAGTATCTCTCTCTTCCTGAAAATAAAATCTGCACCCACTGTGGTAAGACTAGCCACTACAAGTATGAGTGTACTGCAAAAGAGCAGGCCAATCGAAAAAATGAGAGGTTTGTCAAAAAGAAAAACTGGCTACCAAATTGGGCCAAGAAAAATTTGATTCATCCATTCTCTCATAGAAAAGGACCCAAACTAGTTTGGGTTCCTAAGACTAACCCCTGATTTCCTTTTGCAAGTTCAAGATTCATGTTTGACTTTGCCAAGCTCTTCTTTAAGTGATCTTATCTGTTCATCCTTGGCATACATTTTATCTTTTAGTTTTCCCAAATTTTCTTCTAACATGACATGAGAGTGATCAACAACCTTTTTACTGGATCCTAATCTCAGTTTTAAGTTTTCAGATTTTAATTCTAGAATCTCAGTCTCAAGTGGATGAACCTGGTTCAACAGGACAGTGTTTTTCTTTTCAGATTCACTGACTCTGATTTCCAGGTTCATGCACTTTGCTTTTAGCATTGCACATTCTTTAGAGAGTTGATCATTCTCTTTGGATGTTTCCTCAGAATCATCTATGAAATCAAGTAGAAACTCAGAGAGGTTTTCCTTAGATAGGAACTTTATTTATTTTTTAAGATGGGAAATACTTACCTATGGTTCTTCATCAGATTCTCCAATTGCCATAAGCGCGTGATCTTCAGTCTCCCCATATTCTAATTCCTCATCTGAACTTTCCCCCCAAGCAGCAACCATAGCCTTAGTTGTGATTTTCTTGGGTTGGACCAGTTCCTTCTTCCTGTTCCTTCTTTCATATCTCTCCTTTTTCCATTCTACTTCCCACTGAGGACAATTTTTGATGAGATGGTCAGTCTTACCACATTTGTAGCATCCCTCGTTGGTTGCCCTTTCTGGAGGTTTTGCTTTGTTGTAGTTTCCTCCTCTAGAGATGCCCTTCTTCCTCATGAGAAAGTTTCTGAATTCTTTGGTAATCATGGCCAACTCATCTTCTTCCAGATTTTCTCCCTCAGTGATTCTGAATGCAAAACTCCTTTCCTTATTGGGACCATCCATCTTCATAGTTTGCCTTCTAAGTTCATAGGCAGTTAGATTTCCAATCAGCTCATCCAGTTTAAGAGTTGCAATGTTCTTAGATTCCTGAATGGCTGTAATTTTGCTTTCCCAAGAGACTGGCAAGACCCTTGTCAGAATTTTCTCAACCTTGTCTTCTTCAAGAATGACCCTTCCAAGAGACTTGAGTTCATTGGTCAGTGTAGTGAACCTTGTATACATCTCTTGGATGGTCTCTTCTTCCTTCATGGTGAAATTCTCATATTGAGAATATAGTAGAGTTCCTCTTGACCTCTTCACTTGAGGTGTTCGTTCATGAGCCACTTGCAAAGTGTTCCAAATTTCTTTGGAAGTGGTACAACTTTGAATTCTGCTATACTCATCTGGACCGAGTCCACACACAAGCCACTTCTTGGCCTTAGCATTTTTCTCCCACTTTCTCAAATCCTCAGCAGTGCAGTCAGCTCTAGTCATTGGCACATCTACTCCCTCAGCAGTCTTCTTCATGGTGGCTAAAGGACCGTCAGTGACTATATCCCATAGTTCATAGTCTTCTCCAATTAAGTGATCCTTTGTCCTATTCTTCCACCAGGAGTAATACTGGCCATTGAAGAATGGAGGCCTAATAGTTGATTGTCCTTCCCAGTTCCCAGGTGGTGCACTCATCTTGATCTTTTCCTAAGGTGTTAACCTCTTCAAGGATAACCCGCTCTAATACCAATTGTTTTTTTAGACGTCAATACCACACATTTATATAAGTTAATTGTGAAGTACCCAATTTTTCGAGTGTTGTCTAACTGGAAGAACTTGGTTCTTCTTGGTGTTCCCAACTACTGCTGTTTGCGGAATAATAAAAGCAGTAAAGTAAAAACACAGAGATTTTTACGTGGAAAACACCTGGCTCAAAAGGTGAAAAAAACACGACCTACACCTCAGTAGGATTTTCTCAAACTCTTCACTAAAACTCTGAGCTCCATATTCACACTCTCCAATTTGGCTCGAACTGCTTGCAAAATTTCTTCACGAATTTTGCTCTCAATTCTTGATAAATTTTTACTTTTTTGCGTCTCCATATCATAAGAACAATCTGCTATTTATAGGAGTTAGTAGATAAGGAATTTACTAGAATCCTAATCCAACTCTTCCATGGTTCAAGAGTTCTAGTCAAACTCAACTCCTAAACCCTTCCTTTTCCTTGATTCTGTTCTTGTTGAATAAGGAGTCCTTCTCCAATTTCGTTTTTGCAATCTTTTCGATCAGAAGATATCTCAATTGTATCAGAATACATTTATCTCCTTCATGTGCATCTCATGTGCCTTTGACTCTGCTGGTCTATGTCACCTGTGATGAACCTGGTTCATCTCGGAGTTCCTTTGTCAATCTTCAAAACTATTTCCTTTCTTGGGCCAACAGTATCAAAATACTCTAAGTGTCAAAACAATTTCACAGAAAGGACTGAGTGTAAAATCATAACATATCAGTGAGAGAAATAGTAAAAACATCCCCCAAGAGGTAAACAGGTCTGCACTAGGCCTCAAACATGGCTTACAGCCCAAATCATATCAAGTATATATAGTACAATTAGAAATAAGCTTTAAAAACCCGTTTCGCAACTCAATAGTCGCCTAAGTAAGGAATATATCTCCAAAGTTTCAACCTTTGCATTTCAAAACCCGTGAAAGGGTGCATAGTCCGGGGTTTCATACCCTCAGGACAGAATTTAAAGACATTACTTACCTCGAACTAGCCTGAAATTACTTCGCAATGCGTTTGCCTTTCGAATCAACTTTCGGATGCTCCAAATCTACCAAGTTCATATTTTTATCATCAAATTATGCTCAAGGAATAAATTCCAATTGAAAAATATCGAATTTAGCTCAAAAATCCGAATTCGGTAAAAACCCGACCCCTGAGCCCGCGTCCCGAAACTCATAAATTATTATACCAAAATGTTTTTCGTCCTCTCACGAGTCCGTATGTATAAAGAACACCAAAATCAGAGTTCGTTTGACCCCTCAAATCGACCCCTAAAGGTCTCATAATCTCAAGCCCTACACCCACCTTTTTCTACTGATTTCCATGAATTTAATACTGAGATTATGTTCTATAATCACCCATAAACGAGTTTTAACGTCCAAAATACTTACCTCTACGAATACCACTAATTTCCCTCTTCAAAAATCGCCTCAAGAACTCTCTGCCCGTAAAAAAAAATGGTGTAAAAGGGATTTAGGTCGCGGAAGGGTTTATTTAATAATGCCCAGTTATTTCTTTAACCGCGATCGCGGAAAACCCCTCGCGATCGTGAAGGCCAATTTCACTGCCTCCCATTTTAATCTATTGGATCGCGGCTTAGCCCATGCGATCGCGATGCTTTGGTTCCCTACTCCACGCGATCGCATACCCTCACACGCGGTCGCGATGACTAACTAACCCTGCTCCCCACGCGCCAGGCTAGCTCTACGCGATCGCGGACTAGGTCACGCGATCGCACTTCCCATTCTTCCAAACCTACGCGATCTCACTCCTATACATGCAATAACGATGCACAAATTTGCCTGACCCTCATAGTACTCTACGCGATCGCGGCCCTTGCCATGCGATCGCGATGCACAAATCCCTGCTGCACAAAAACCAGAAAACCAGCAATGTTTTTAAGTCCAAATGAGTCCGTTAATCACCCGAAATCAATCTCGAGCCCCTCGGGACCCCAACCAAATATATCAACACATCACATATGATTATTAAAACTTAGTTGCACCCCCGGAATACCAAAACTAACATCAAAACACCAAAATCACACCGGATTCAAACCTAAGAACTTTGAAATTTCTAAAATCCACCAACGATGCCGAAACTATCCAAAGCAACTATGATTGACCTGAAATTTTGCAGACATATCCAAAATAACATAACAAACTTGTTCCAACTTTCATAATTTCATTCCGACCCCGATAGCCTATTTTCTCCACTGCCAACCGGAAATCGCCAAAAACTAACTTTCGCCAATTCAAGCATAATTCTACACCGGACATCACAAAATTATTTTGAACACACTCCTAAGTCCCAAATCACCTAACGAAGCTATTCGAGCCATAAAATCCGCATTCTGAGGTCGTTTACCAATAAGTCAACTCTCAGTTGAATTTTCCAACTTCAAGGCTATTTTTAAAGACTAAGTGGCTAAATTCTCATTATAATCACTTCGATTTCAAGCCTACCAACTGTAACACATCAATAACAGTATAATAAATCTATGACAAGTCATTAACAGCAATTATGATGCAGATTCTACGTAAGGACAGTCCGGGTCGTTACATTCTCCCCCTCTTAAACAAATGTTCGTCCTCGAACGGGTCTAGAAACATACCTGGAGTCTCAAACAAGTGAGGATATTTCTCTACATCTCCTACTCGGTCTCCCAAGTAACCTCCTCTACTGGCTGACCTCTCCACTGCACCTTTACTGATGCTATCTCCTTAGATCTCAGCTTTCTGACCTCACGAGCCAAAACTACTACTGGCTCCACCTCATATGACATATCACCCTCGAGCTGAACTGTGTTGAAATCTAACACATGAGACGGGTCACCAACATATTTCCGTAGCATCGACACATGAAATACTGGATGAACACTCGACAAGATAGGTGGTAAAGCAAGTCTATAAGCCACATCTCCAACCTTCTAAAGCACCTCAAAAGGACTAATAAACCGGACTCATATTTCCTCTCTTTCCAAACCTCATAACACCCTTCATGGGTGATACCTTTAGCAGTACCTTATCACCTTCCATAAATGACACATCCCGGACCTTTCGGTCCGCATAACTCTTCTGCCTAGACTGCACCGTGCGAAGTTGCTCCTTAATCAACTTCACCTTCTCCAACGCATCCTGAATCAAATCTGTGCCCAATAACTTAGCCGTACCAGGCTCGAACCAACCAAAGATCTACACCTCCTACCATATAAAGCTTCATACGGGGCCATCTGAATACTGGACTGATAGCTGTTATTATATGCAAACTCCGCTAATGGCAGAAACTGATCCCACAAACCACCAAAATCAATCACACAAGCCCGTAACATGTCCTCCAATATCTGAATAGTTCGTTCTGACTGCCCGTCGGTCTGAGGGTGAAATGCGATGCTCAACTCTACATCAGTACCCATACCTTTCTGTACGACCCTCTAAAACTGAGATGTGAACTGTGTACCTCTATCAGAAATGATAGAAATTGGAACTCCATGCAACCGGACAATCTCCTTAATGTAAATACCAGCTAACCTCTCTGAAGTATAAGTAGTGCTGATAGGAATGAAGTGCGCGGACTTGGTCAATCTATCCACAATGACCCAAATAGCATCAAAACCCTTCGAAGTCCGTGAAAGCCCAACTACAAAGTCCATAGTAATCCGCTCCCACTTCCACTATAGAATATCCAACCTCTGAAGTAGCCCACCTGGTCTCTAGTGTTCCTGAATCAACTTCACATTCTCCTGACAATGTCTCTCTTCATCCACCTCCACCAATACTGTTGTCTCAGATCCTGATACATCTTCGCGACACCCGGATGAATAGAATACCGCGAGTTGTGAGCCTCTGCTAATATCAATTCTCGAATACCATCCACATTGGGCACGCAAATACGGCCCTGCATCTTCATAACTCCGTCATCACCAATAGTCACATCTCTGGCATCACCCCGACGAACTTTATCCTGAAGAACTAATAAGTGTCGGTCATCATACTGCCGAGCTTTAATCTGATCAAATAAGGAAGACCGGGAAGCCATGCTAGTTACCACCCGTGGAGGGTCTGAAAAATCCTATCTCACTAACTGGCCCGCTAAGGCCTGAACATCAAGGGCTAAAGGTCGCTCTGCTGCTGAAAGGTAAGCTAGAATTCCCAAACTCTCGACTCTATGACTCAAGGCATCGGCCACCACATTGGCCTTCCCCGGATGATACAAAATAGTCAATTCATAGTCCTTGAGAAGCTCCAACCATCTCCTCTGTTGCAAATTCAAGTCTTTCTGCCTTAGTAGATACTGCAAGCTACGATGATCGATGTAAATCTCGCATTGCACTCCATACAAATAATGCCGCCAAATCTTTAAGGCATGAACAATGGCAGCTAACTCAAGATCGTGCACTGGGTAATTCTTCTTGTGTACCTTCAACTGTCTAGACGGATAGGCAATCACCCTACCGTCCTGCATCAATACCGCTCCCAAGCCAACTCTAGAAGCATCACAATAGACCGTATAAGAACCCGACCAGTAGGCAACACTAATACCGGAGTTGTGATCAACGCTGACTTGAGCTTCTGAAAGCTCTCCTCACACTCATCGGCCCACCTGAATGGAACACCCTTCTACGTCAATCTGGTCAGAGGGGAAGCAATAGAAGAGAATCTTTCCACAAAGCGACGGTAGTAATCCGCCAAACCGAGGAAACTCTGAATCTCTATAGCTGAAGACGGCCTGGGCCAACTCTGCACCGCCTCAATCTTCTTCGGATCAACCTGAATACCTTCACTAGACACCACACGCCCCAAGAAAGCCACTGAAGCCAAAACTCACACTTAGAGAATTTTGCATAAAGTTTCTCCTCCCTCAATCTCTGTAACACAATCTTCAAGAGCTGAGCATGCTCCTCCTGGCTACAAGAATATACCGGAATGTCGTTAATGAACACAATGACAAAAGTATTAAGGTAGGGATGAAACACGTTGTTCATCAATTGCATGAACGCTGATGGGGAATTGGTCAGCCTGAATGACATAACCAGAAATTCATAATGACAATATCTGGTCCTGAAAGTCGTCTTCAGAATGTCAGCATCTCGAATCTTTAGCTGAGGATACCCTGACCTCAAATAAATCTTAGAGAACACCTTAGCTCCCTGAAGTTGGTCAAATAGGTCATCAATACGAGGCAAAGGATACCGGTTCTTTACTATAACCTTATTCAGCTGTCTATAATCAATACACATACGCATGGAGCCATCTTTTTTTTTCCCAAACAACACTGGCGCACCCCAAGGTGACAGACTCATCCGAATGAACCCCTTATCTAAGAGTTCCTGAAGCTGCTCCTTTAATTCTTTCAACTCTGCCGGTGCCATGCGATAAGGTGGAATATAGATAGGCTGAGTGTCTGGCACCAAGTCAATACCAAAATCAATATCCCTGTCAGGTGGCATGCCTGGAAGGTCTTCAGGGAATACATCCAGAAAATCACGGACTACGGGAACAGAATCAATAGATGGGGTCTCACTACTAACATCCCTCACAAAAGCAAGATAAGACTCACACCCTTTCTCCACCATACGATGGGCTTTCAAATAAGAAATCACTCTACTAGGCACATGCTCTATAGACCCTCTCCACTCAACTCTCGAAATTTTGGGCATAGCTAGGGTCACGGTCTTAGCGTGACAATCAAGAATAGCATGACATGGGGATAACCAATCCATGCCCAAAATCACATCAAAATCAACCATACTGAGTAACATCAGGTCCACTAGGGTCTCCAGACCCCCAATAGATATAAGACACGATCGGTACACACGGTCCACAATAATAGTATCGCCCACCGGAGTTGAAACATGAACAGAAGTAACTAGAGACTCATGGGGCATATTCAGAAAATGAGCAAAATAGGATGAGACATAAGAGTACATAGAACCAGGGCCAAATAAAGCCAAAGCATCACTGTGACAAACTGAAATAGTACATGTAACCACTGCATCGGATGCCATAGCATCAGGCCTAGCCGGAAGTGCATAAATACGCGGCTGGCCTCCACATGCTCGACCTCCCCCTCTAGGACGGCCTCTAGCTTCCTGACCACCACCCCTAACAGCCTGGGTACGTGGTGAAGTGACTGCGGCTGAAGCTGAGGGCTGGACCCTCTACTAGGAAGAACTACTAGGACGACGGGGACACTGCCTCCACCCATGTTCGAACTCTCCACACTCATAACAACCACCTGAAGCTGGAGATGAAAACTGACGAGAACCTCTGTCACCCTGATTACCACCAGACGAAACATGCATAGAAGAGACCTGATAAGATGATGCTCGGGCGAAACTCTGAGCTGGGAGGACACTAAAAGATGAACGTCCCTAATGAGAATTGCGAGGACCTTGCCCCAAAGATACACCATTGTAAGCTGGGCGAACTGGCTGTGGAGGTCTAAATTGACAACCTCTGCTGTGTTGAAACTGCCCTCTAGAAGGGGCACAACTGAAGTTACCTGCTCCCCGAGGCCTCTTGACCTCTCTCTCTTCACGATCCTGCCTACGAACCGACTCATTGTCCCGAGCAATGTCAACAACCTGCTCAAATGTAGCTCCAGACACTCTCTCTCTGGTCATCAAGATCCGAAGCTGATAAGTAAGACCATCTACAAACCTCATAATCCTCTCCCTGTCAGTAGGGACAATCTCAGAAGCATGTCTGGCCAACTCGGAAAACCTCATCTCGTACTGAGTAACTAACAACTCTCCCGGACGCAACTGCTCAAACTGTATGCGTTGCTCCTCTCTGTGGGACTGAGGAACATACTTCTCCAAAAAGATCGTGGAGAACTGCTGCCAGGTGAGAGGTCCTGAACCAATCGGCCTACGCCTCTCGAATGACTCCCACCAAGTAAAAGCAGCACCCGCAAACTGAAATGTAGCAAACGAGACCTCACTAGTCTCCAAAATACTCGCAATACATAGTACCCTCTGACACTTATCCAGAAAACCTTGGGCATCCTCACCCTCTGTGCCGCTGAAAGTCGGAGGCTTAAGTCTGCTAAACTTCTCCAGTCTACGCTGCTCATCCTCGGGCATAGCTGGAACTACAAAATCCTGGACTGGGACAACCAGCTGAGCTGGGGCTTCTCCCGGTGTCTGAATACCCCGTACAGCCTGCTCAGGTGTCCGCGCAGCTGGAGTCTGATTGCCTCCCCCGGCCTAAGCTGCAGTGGTAGTAGTAGACATAGCAACTGCCTGAGCTAAACTGGAACACACCGTCAATATCTGAGCCAAGGTCTCCTGAAGACCCGGAATAACCATAAGCACTACCGGTGCCTGAGCCTGTCCTGCTGGAGCACCATCGGCGGGAACCTGATCCTGAACGATAGGGGCATCCTGGGGTACTGTCCCGAATGCTGCGCGGACTGGTCCCTTACCTCTACCACGGCCCCGACCCCTTGTGGGTCTGGCTGGTGTCTGGTCACCCTGATCGGTATTGTGTGTCCTCACCATTTGTGAGAGAATGAAACAACGTAATTTTAGATTTCAAGAATCAATAGATTGGCACGAAAGAGTTCAAGAAAAAAGAGATGTTTCCTAAAAGTTCTGCAGCCTCTCGAAGATAAGTACAGACGTCTCCGTACCGATCCGCAAGACTCTACTAAACCTGCTCATGACCGTTGAGTCCTATGTAACCTAGAGCTCTGATACCAACTTGTCACGACCCCAAATCCTAACAGGCCGTGATGGCGCCTATCGTGGAACTAGGCTAGCCAACCATCACTTTACTACGCATTGGTTCTTTTATAATAGTTCACAACACAATGACAAAAAGCAAGCATAGCAATAAAAATAAATTTAAATCTTAGCGCCTCAATAATAGTCTAAACAAAACCTAAACCTCCCAAGACTGGAGTCAATGATCATGAGCATCTAAAAAGATATAAATCTAACTCTTCTAATATCATAATAAATGTCTATGAATCAATTTCTAATACTAATCAAGGAAGGGAAATGGAGAAGCTGTGGACGCTGGACAGCTACCTCGAAATCCCGTGAACTGCTGCTAACGAACAAGGCAGCTACTGCTCCAAATCGGTACCTGGATCTGTGCACAGAGGCACAGGGAGTCTTTATGAGTACGCCAACTCAGTAGTAATGAAAATAAATCACATTCTGAGAATTATAAAACTCACAGTATAGATACACCAATTCACAAAAGCCAGTAAAACACCAAGTCACCAGATAGTATTCATCAAATACATGAGTTCAAAAATCGGTTTCCATAAATCCTTTGAAACAAGTGTAATATCAGTATATCTCAGTAAAAACCAGTTTGAAAACGAAGTAAATCATAGTTCGAAAACTCAGTAAAAATCTTCATAAAATTGCCCCTCGGGCAATAATAATTTCTCGTAACAATTTCTTTGTCAGGCATTCTTACAATCACTCAGTAACAGCCCCGCAGGCAATAATCATCACTCAGTATCCGCCCCGCGGGAAATAATCATCACTCAATAGGTACATGCGCTCACAGGGGGTGTGTACAGACTCCGGAGGGGCTACTACAAACTAAGCGCTATAACAATATATGCCTGAAAGCCTCTCACAATATAGGCCTGAAAGCCTCTCACAATATAGGTCTGAAAGCCTCTCACAATATAGGCCTGAAAGCCACACTAAGTCAGACACTCTCGATTTGCCCTTAGGCCATAACATACCGGGTTCTCGACCCAAAACAATGTTTCATTTTCAAGAAATAGTATCAAAATACTCTGGGTGTCAAAACAATTTCACAGGAAGGACTGAGTGTAAAATCATAACATATTAGTGAGAGAAATAGTAAAAACATTCCCCAAGGGGTAAATAGGTCGACACTAGGCCCCAAACATGGCTTACAGCCCAAATCGTATCAAGTATATATAGTACTATTGGAAATAAGCTTTAAAAGTCGTTTCGCAACTCAATAGTCGCCTAAGTAAGGAATATATCTCCAAAGTTTCAACCTTTGCATTTCAAAACTCGTGAAAGGGTGCATAGTCCGGGGTTTCATACCCTCAGGACAGGATTTAAAGACATTACTTACCTCAAACTAGCCCGAAACTACTTCGCAATGCGTTTGCCTTTC
Organism: Nicotiana undulata; assembly: GCA_005239495.1. NCBI lineage: Eukaryota > Viridiplantae > Streptophyta > Magnoliopsida > Solanales > Solanaceae > Nicotiana > Nicotiana undulata. Next base: position 24,986 of record ML241736.1, read on the forward strand.
GAATCAACTTTCGGATGCTCCAAATCTACCAAGTTCAGATCTTTATCATCAAATTATGCTCAAGGAATAAATTCCAATTGAAAAATATCGAATTTAGCTCAAAAATCCGAATTCGGTCAAAACCCGACCCCCAGGACCGCGTCCCGAAAATCAGAAATTTTTATACCAAAATGTTCTTCGTCCTCTCACGAGTCCGTACATATAAAGAACACCAAAATCGGAGTTCGTTTGACCCCTCAAATCGACCCCTAAAGGTCTCATAATCTCAAGCCCTAAACCCACCTTTTTCTACTGATTTCCATGAATTTAATACTGAGATTATGTTCTATAATCACCCATAAACGAGTTTTAAGGTCCAAAATACTTACCTCTACGAATACCACTGACTTCCCTCTTCAAAAATCGCCTCAAGAGCTCTCTGTCTGTACAAAAATGGTGTAAAAAGGGTTTAGGTCGCGGAAGGGTTTATTTAATAATGCCCAGTTATTTCCTTAACCGCGATCGCGGAAAACCCCTCGCGATCGCGAAGGCCAATTTCACTGCCTCCCATTTTACTCTCTGCGATCGCGGATTAGCCCACGCGATCGTGATGATTTGGTTCCCTACTCCACGCGATCGCATACCCTCACGCGCGGTCGCGAGGACTAACTGACCCTGCCCCTCACGCACCTAGCTAGCTCTACGCGATCGCGAACTAGGTCACGCGATCGCACTTCCCATTCTTCCAAACCTACGTGATCGCACTCCTATACATGCGATCGCGATGCACAAATTTGCCTGACCCTGAGAGTATCTACGCGATCGCGGCCCTTGCCATGCGATCGCGATGCACAAATCCCAGCTGCACAAAAACCAGAAAACCAGCAATGTTTTTAAGTCCAAATGAGTCCGTTAATCACCCGAAATCAATTCTGAGCCCCTCGGCACCCCAACCAAATATACCAACACATCACATATGATCATTCGAACTTAGTTGCACCCCCGGAACACCAAAACTAACATCAAAACACCAAAATCACACCGGATTCAAGCCTAAGAACTTTGAAATTTTCTAAAATCCACCAACGATGTTGAAACTATCCAAAACAACTCTGATTGACCTGAAATTTTGCAGACATATCTAAAATAACATTACGAACTTGTTCCAACTGTCGGAATTCCATTCCGACCCCGATAGCCTATTTTCCACTGCCAACCGAAAATCGCCAAAAACTAACCGTTGCCAATTCAAGCCTAATTCTACACCGGACATCACAAAATTATTCTGAACACATTCCTAAGTCCCAAATCACCTAACGAAGCTATTCGAGCCATAAAATTCACATTCCGAGGTCGTTTAACAATAAGTCAACTCTCAATTGACTTTTCCAACTTCAAGGCTATTTTTAAAGACTAAGTGGCTAAATTCTCATTATAATCACTTCGATTTCAAGCCTACAAACTCTAACACATCAATAACAGTATAATAAATCTATGACAAGTCATTAACAGTAATTATGATGCAGATTCTACGTAATGACAGACTGGGTCGTTACAGACACATAAGAGTCTAATCGGCAATAAGGGTGGAACATCAAGCAATGAATTAGGCACATGGAGGTTAAACTAGTAAATGGGGGGGGGAGATTTAACATAACAAAACAACTTCATATCTAATGAACATAAGAACCTAAGATCCTTAAACGATTAAATTTCCAAAAATAAGCCCGAGCAAAAACTCGTCACCTTGCGTACACGGGCTTCACATAACACAATTAGCACCAAAGATTAAAATCCTAAGGGGTAGTTCCCCCACACAAAGTTAGGCAAGATACTTACCTCAAAGAAGCTAGATTGTTACTCTAAAATGACCTTCTCGAGTGAAACAACCTACTGATGGCTCAAATCTAGCCAAAATATCTTAAAATCATAAATGAAACTCATAGGAAACAATTCCCGATAAGAAAGCTTCAATTTTTAATTAAAACTAAAAAGTCAACCCAAAAGTCAAACCCCAGGCCGGCACCTCGGAACCCGATAAAATTCACAAAACCCGAACACCCATTCCGACATGAGTTCAACCATACCAAAATTATCAATTTCCGACATCAATTCGTCCTTCAAATCATCATTTTACATTTTGAAAGAAATTTCTACAAAATTCTCATTTTCCTCAACTCAAAACACTAATTATAAGATAAAAATAAAGATAGAATCATGGAATATAATAAATTCGGGGTGAATAACACTTACACCAATGATTTGCTTGAAAAACCCACGAAACATCACTCAAAATCGAGGTCTACAACTCAAGATATGGTAAACATGGCGAAACCCTCGATTTGGAAAATATATTCTGTGGCCCGGGTATTTGTACATTACGATCACGGAAGAAGTATTGTGATCCCGAAGAAGGAAATGACCACTGCCAGAATTGTACAACGCAATTGCAAACAAATGAATGTTATCGCGAAGAAGGAAACAACTGAGGCCCCAAGAATGCACTACGCGATCGTGAGCCAGGATGTGCGATCACGAAAGAGGGAATATACCAGCTGCTAAAGCTGAGCTACGCGAACACGGAGAGACAGCTGCGAACGCGTACATTTGACTACATAAGCTTCACGGACGCGTGACCATGATCGCGTTCGTGGTGAACAAAAATCCTGAGCTCTAAGGAACCTTACGCAATCACGTCTTAATCTTCGTGATCGTGAAGAGCAACAGCAACACCAGAAACCAGCAATTCAAAAACCTGAAGAATTGACTTGTATCCCATCTAAAATACACTTGAGGCCCCCAGGACCCCTCGAAACATACCAACAAGTTGGAACATAATGCGGACCCGCTCGAGGCCTCAAACCACACCAAATAACATCGAAACTACGAATCACACCTTGAATTGAACTTATGAATTTTCAAATCTTCCAACTTCTAAAACTCGCACCGAAACATATCAAATCAACCTGGAATGACGTCAAATTTTACATGCAAGTTCCAAATGACATAATGGAGCTAGTCCAACTCTCGAAATCGCATTTTGACCCCGATGTCACCGGAGTCAACCCTCGGTCAAACCTCTCAACCTTCCAAAACTTTAGTTTTCTAAAAAAAAAATCAAAATGCTTCAAATTAACCTACGAACCTCCAAATCCGAATTCGGATGCACGCCTAAGTCCAAAATCTCCATACAAAGGTATTGGAATCATCAAAACACCATTTCGGAGTCATCTACACAAAAGTCAAAACTCCGGTCAACTCTTACCATTTAAGCTTCTAAAACAAGAATCCTTCTTCCAAATTGACCCCGAATCATTCGAAACCCAAACTCGACCACACACGCAAGTCATAACACATAATACGAAGTTGCTCAAGACCTTAAGCCACCGAACGGACGTTAATTCTCAAAATGACTGGTCGGGTCGTCATATTCTCCTCCTCTTAAACAAATGTTCGTCCTCGAATGTGTCAAGAACCATTCTGAAGTCATCAAATCACTGAGTAAACTACCATACATACACTCGCGGGTGATCCCATGCCACCCCAATCCACATAAGCCCAACAACACCATCTCAACTAAAATTTATCCCTTCTGCCAATACCAATAAGCCTTAGAACCAAATTTCTCACCATCGATCATCTGCAAAAGACCTTATTCCTACATCACACCCAATATCAACCTCAACTAGCTGCAACAACTTATGCCTACACCCACAAGGTACAACCACAAGATGTAACACGTCACACATATGCCCACAACCACATCTCTGATCACAATAGACGCCCATAATCAAATCCAACACTGGCAATAAACCCCATATCTGCTAGAACCCTGTTCCAAACCTCCACGACACCAACAACGATGAAAGAAACATGAAGACCTCATAAAGATTCACCTGAATCAACAAGTCACATCTAACGCCACCTAGGCACACACCTCACAAGCTAAAACCCAATAAGCACAACATGAGTATGACTGAATATACAGGGAAACATATGAAAGAACAATCAAACACGCCCGACTGGCACCACTCCTTATCAGTACCATACTACGAACCAATTTCACATGGGAGATAATCAAAACACATGAACTAATCACAACGATCTCATCCTGATATAACTTCCACCGCACCGCGCAACCCGGTTCAAACACATCAAATCATATGAGACCGCGAGGTTCTCACCCTCAACTCTGAATCACAAGTAGAATACACATCATTCCAACGGATACCTTCTACTAATTAAATTCTACCAACAAAATCACAACACATACTGAACTCCCACACCGGCAGAGCATCTAAATCACAAAATCGTAACATATCACCCAAAAATCACATCAAAACTACTGAAATGAGTAACATAAAGTCACTTCTAGTCTCATAACTCTCAATAATAAATAAAACAAAACGATAGACACGGGCTACCACTATAGAATCTCCTGATATGTGTGAACACATAAGCAGAGTACAAGATCGCGAAACTCACCCATATGTGAAGTAAAATACAAGGACTCACCCACAAAAGCAGAACTGGAACAGATACGAATGGTGTCCTTTATAACAAATCGAAACCATAAATGTACGACATAATTTAGTAAAGCGACCTTAGTCCTACCATTGAAAACACATCAACGGGCCAGGCCTCCACCCCAAGCTGACTGCGCAAGAATATCAGCAAGTGGAGAAGAACTCAAAGCCTGAATACCCCACCGCGACACATCTGTTCAGAGTCTGAGACAATTTCTCACCGTGTGGCTAGTATTCCACACTCAAAGCAACCTCTCCGCTGACGTGGCTGTGTAAGTTGTCTGGTACGGGTACCCTGTGACCCATAGCCACCTGTAACACAGTGCAAAACCTGAAGTGCAAACTAAACAGCTGACCCAAAAAACCTCTACCATGCCGTACTCTACCTCCAAAAACAAACCAATAGGTCTCCCCGGTCTACAAGGCCTCTTAGCCTCCTTGTCCTCTCTCTTCTGACCCCTCATGACCTCTCCCTTCTGGTCTCGCATGCCCTCTAATCGGCGATCGACCTCTACCACCTGCTAAAATGGAACATCCGACTCTAACTCCCGAGCCATGTTGAACCGGATATCATGATTGAGTCCCCCAATGAACATGTGGACTCACTCTTTAACTGTAGAAACCAAAGTAGGTGCATGTCTAGACAAATCACTAAATATAACGGCATACTCTGACACTAACATACTGCCCTGGCGCAGTTTCTCAAACTCCACGCGCCATGCTCCCCGAAGGGTCTGGGGAACAAACTCTCTCAAGGACACCTCTTAAAATTGAACCCATGAACGGAAGTTGCATCGGTCGGACTACCCAACGTATACGCTTGCCACCGCTGATATGACGCTCATTTAAGCTGAAACGTAGTAAAAGCAACCCCACTTGTCTCCACAATACCGATAATGCAGAAAATATAGTAGCAATCCCCTAGGAACCCATGTGCATCCTCTAAAGCCAAACTAATGAAAGTAGGAGCATAGTACTTCTTGAACCTCGCAAGCTTGAACTGCTCTCTCTCAGATGATGTTGCCCTAACTACGCGCTGAACTGGGACAACAAGTTGTGTTGGCATGACACCTGGAACCTGACCAATGTGTACTCGCTGCTCTGGAGTACGGGTGGCAGGAGTTTTAGCTTCTTCCCCGAACTGTGAAGTAGTCGGTGCATCCGAATCAACCACGCCTGAGCCAATGTACCAAGCATGCTCAGGAACTGTGCTAAAGTCTCCTGAAGTCCTAGGCTGACAACATGCGCCTCCGGTACCTGTCCCCCAACCGGAGCTATTGGATTCTCCTAAAAAGTTTCTCTGGCAGGTGCTCTTGCGGTAGCACGTGCTCTTCCTCGGCCTCTACCCCGGCCCCTAGAAATATCTGTAGCAATACCGGTTGTGGGGGCAGCGCCATCGATAACTACAGCTCGTGTCCTCACCATTTGTGAGAGAATAGAATGGAAAATAAATCTGTAGCCTCTTAAAGATAAGTATAGACATCTCATCACCGATCTGCAAGACTCTAGTAAACTTGCTTATGACTCGTAGCACCTATGAACCTAGAGCCCTGATACCAAGTTGTCACAACCCAAATTTCCCTCTATAGGATGTCGTGACGGCACCTAGTCTCTAAGACTAGGTAATCCTAACACTTACTAAATAAATAGGAGAATTCAACCATCAAACGATAAATACGAGATAAAAATCTTATACATAATTACAATTTCCAAAATCGGTAGTGCAAGTCATGAGCTCTACTGAGTTTGCTAAAACATCCCTAAATACATATGTTCAGAATCAAATTAAATAGTACAAGTAAAATATCAGAAAGTGACTCCAAGGCATGCGAATGCGACGATAGGTTCTTGAGTCTCCACAGCAATACTCGAACAGCTAGCTAATAATCATACAACAACCGTGGCACCTGGATCTGCACAAAAATATGCAGAAGCATAGTATGAGTACACCACAGCGGTACCCAGTAAGTATCAAGACTAACCTCGGTGGAGTAGTGACGAGGGACAATCAAGATACCTACTGGACTAAACAACTTGAACAAGTGTGAAGATAAACTAACAGAGAAACAATATTAATATACAACTAAGCAGGGTGAGGAATAACAACTAATACTTGCAACGATACACCAATAACAACAATATTTAACAATAAGTAGTCAGGTAATAATGTTGTAGAATAAACTGGACACAGTCTAAGTCCAATGAAACCAAAATAGAGGAAAAAATAGTAACAATAAGAGTAACCGCTTTCACATCAAATTTGTTCCAGCATTTCCACGAGGTACCGAACCTCAAAATCACAGCTCACGGGTCCCAATTTTTGAACCCTAATCACTTGGCATCTTGTGTCCAAATTTCAATTCATAACCATACGAACGACTCACGTGTCGAGAGAAAAACTCTCACGCAGAAGGCAAGTAGACAAGAGTACATGTAATGGTCAAGCTTCCTCTTCTTAAACTGATATGGGTGATTCATCTATGTGTATGCTTGTGCAAGTGTTCTACCAATAACCAAGTCAACAAATAAGAGTAGAGACAATGAATGGCACATAAGAAACGATCATCATGAAATATACAGTGTAAACAAGACAACAATGAAGTGGACGTAACAACAAGCACAAGAATATTAGCTACATAGAACTGAGAAAATAGAGCAACACGGAGGAAAACAATTAGTAGTATGCTAAGGAAAACAACAATCAAAGACAAGTTCCCAGAAGAGAGGAAATTAAAACAAGAGCCCTTCTAAGGTACCTCCTCGCAGTCACAAATAATAAAATGAATCAAAACTTTCCTTATATCACCGCGGGAGCCTTTATATTTGATTTTAAAAATCATTTTACCGAAATAACATCCCACGTTTTAGCCCACCTTATCACACTACATGGCTTCTAGTAGTTCCTCTACTAGCCACGTGTTTCAAGCCCACTTTATCTCACTGTATGCATTTCAATACTCAGACCTTATACCATCGCATGCGCATAAAAATAATAGCATGAGAGAAACCTCGTGCAACACAATAGCAACCGCACGACAGAAACCTCGGAAAAATAATATAACAATTCTCTCAACAAAACACGTATTCCAAAACATAGCAACTCAAATAAATGACTTTCATAATATGTGCCCACATGCCACAACATTTCCTCAAAATTATTTCAATATCAAACCCACACATAGCCCTCGACTTAACAATACTGTATACAACAACGACAACAACACGAGAATACGGCAAGTAAATCAACTCAGTAACTTCAGAATACAAAGAAAAACGGAAGAACGGGTTCACAAAGAAAGACATGACAGAAAATAATTGTACAACATGGCAATAGCTCTATAAGGAAGAGATAATGTGTAGCAATGATTTCACCAAAGTGAAATTCAACGATAGGATGGATAACATGAATCGATGATTCCAAATAAGGACAATTCAACAATGATAAGGGATAACAAAACTTCGTTTATGTTTGAGCAATTACGGAAGAGATACAACAAATTCAATTAAGGATAAGCAATTACAAAAAAGATAATAATAACTTCAATTAACGATATACAATTACAGAAGAGATAACAATAACTTCAATTAAGGATAAGCAATTAGGGAAGGATGGCATGGTAACAAAAGAGGTAACAACTTCAGTTAAGGCACGTGAGAGTTTAATCGGCAATAAGGGTGGAACATGAAGCAATTAATTCCAATTAAGGGACGTAGAGGTGAAATTAGTAAAAGGGAGGGATTTATCATAACAAAAAAACTTCATATCTAATGAATATAAGAACCTAAGAGCCCTCAACGGTCAAATTTTCACAAATAATGTAATACCCAGTACATTTGGACTAGGTGTAGATATGTTAAATAGGTAATAATTCGATATTTTAGACATATGAAGTCTTAGAGGGAAGAGTATGGGTAAAAATAGTTGTTTTAGAATCAATATGGAGAGTGAGGTGCATAAGATTCGACAAAATCGACTAAGTCTACAAAAGGCTCGTCTTCTAGTAGGATATAAGGGAAAATCTGTAAGTAATTTGGGAAAACCCAAAATATGAAAGTTGAAGGCCTTTTAAATAGCTTTCCAAAGATATATTGTGGAGCCCGAACGGATATTTGTGCAAAATGTTATGTGCGTTTCATAGAGCAGTGCGCAATATGCATACCTAGGTGCACGCCCGGAGGGTCACGTGCGCGGACATACACTTGTGGCAGTGCTACTGCCATTTTACGGGGTCACGTGCGTGGTTAGGCCTTCAGGTCCGCGGGGGGTGCACTTGGGGGGTCATTTTTAAGCCCTACTTCGTTCCTCACACTCCTAAAACAGAAAAACTTGCTCTAGGAAGGGGAGCTCTCAAAAACCTAACTCCTTAAAGGTCCCTCAACCATCCAAGGTAAGTTCTGATGGTGATTCTAAGTTAATTTCAGTTTTCCAACATCTTATTAACATGGATAAACTCTCCATATCATTAGATATTCGATTGGGACATCATTGTTGAGAGAAGGAACCCTAGAACTCTAATTCAACGGGATTGAACCTCAAAAAGGTAATGTCTTCACCCTCTAATTGATTCTAACATTGGATTGATGATTATAGACTCTATTTCATGAGATATGAGTTGATGGGTTTGATAGAAAAGCATGAACGGTTATAGGTTTGGCTTGTTGATTGTTGATTATTGGTTAAGGGTGTTGTTTACCTTATGGGTGATGAAGAATGATGTTGATTATAACCATTTGAGACTTTAGAATATATCTAGGAGCAAGAGAATGGGTTATTGGGTGTAGAAGCACCATTAATAAGGACTATGAAGCTTTATGCAACCAAGTGTTTGATAAAATGTCTAAGTGGCCAAAACATGACTATTGTTGCTAAATTGGAATCCCTTTGACTTGTATTGATATCGATTAAAGTTGAAAGGGTTGGCGAATGTTGTATTATGCTCAAGAGCAGGAAGTTAAGGTATGTGAAGCTACCTCTCTATGTTTGGGAATGTTAATGATTCTTTCTACACTATGTTTCTTTTACCACGTTACTAATTGCCTCAAAAATATAGTTAAGTCTAGTTCCTTGAATAGTTGCAGAACTTATATTCTCTAGCTTTGTAACTCGTTCATGACTTTCATTATGAACGTTGTGAAATCAGTGCGTAATCAATATTGACTTGGGTTTGATGCCCATGAGTATTAGTCTAGATTACTCAGCATGTCATAAACAGTTGAAGTTTCAGTTTTCATAATCAGTTCATAAATACATGTCTCTGTCTAGTTATATTCAGCATTCGAGTATCATGTAACTCAATATGATTCAGTACTTCAGTATCTATTGCAGTATGATTCTCAGTTCCTGATTTTAAATACCTTAATGTTAAACCCCTATATTTGGGCATGAGGCTATAGTTAATGCATTATGCATCTTTGGGCTGAGGTCGCTGTTTATGCTTTATGCATCTTTGGGCCTGATGTCGCAGTTATGTATAAGTATACTTGGGCCCGAGGCCGCAGTTTGTGCACATATATATTGGGCCTGAGGCCGCAGTTTATTTATTCAGATAAACAGGTGGTTCATCATTCAGAAGAGGGAGTATTCATATCCTCACTTCCTTTGTTCAGTTCAGTTATCAGTTATTATTTCACTTATCAATTATTAGTTATCATTATCATTTTAGTTATCAGTTATTATTATCATTATTATTTTAGTTATCAGTTATCATTTTAGTTTCAGTTTTAATAGTTATCATTTCAGTTATCAGTTATCAATTCTCAGTCATCAGCTTAGTTTCAGTTTCAGTATTTATAATTCTTTCTTTCAGTTGCTTTACATACCAGTGCAATTCAAATGTTCTGACGTCCCTTTTTGCCCGAGGCATGCATCTCACGATGCATGCAATGATTTACAGGTTAACGATTCAGAGCGCTAGGATTCTCGTACTAGCTATTTGGTGATCCCTAGTTCTTTCGGGGCATTATCATTACCTTACAGTCTTCAGTATTTTCAGACAGTCAGTGTTTTGAGTGCTTCATTAGAGGCTTCATAGACTAGAGTAACATTTAGCCAGAGTCACGGGCAATTAAGGTTAAGCAATGTTGCTACATATATGTTTCAGACTTATATTAGTGTTTCCACATTTTATTTATATCATTTAGACTTTCAGTATATCAGAATGTGTTAGTTTATCTTCCACATTCAATATGTTATGATATCACATGTTGATTCAACAAGCCAGTTTGTTCTCTCGGTTACATATAGTCAGGAACTGAGTGTCGTGTTAGGTCTAGGCCTAGGTTTAGGGCGTGACAAATAAGCCCGAGCACGTATTCGTCACCTCGCGTTCACGGGCTTCACATGACACAATTAGCACCAAAAACCCAAATCCTAAGGGGTAGTTCCCTCATACAAAGTTAGGCAAGATACTTATGTCAAATAAGCTAGACCGTTACTCTAAAATGACCTTCTCGAGTGAAACAACCTGCGTACAGCTCAAAGCTAGCCAAAATAACTTCAAATCAAAAATAAAACTCATAGGAAACAATTTCGTATACTAAAGATTCGATTTTTATTTAAAACTAAAAAGTTAATCCAAAAGTCAAATCCCGAACACGCACCTCAGAACCCGATAAAATGTATGAACCCGAACACCCATTCCAATACGAGTTTAACCATACCAAAATTATCAATTTCCGACATCAATTCGTCCTTCAAATCATCATTTTACATTTTGAAGGATTTCTACAAAAATTCTCATTTTCCTTAACTCAAAACACTAATTATAAGATAAAAATAAAGATAGAATCATGGGATATAATAAATTCAGGGTGAAGAACACTTACCCCAGTGATTTGTTTGAAAACCTCACGAAATATCGCTCAAAACTGAGGTCTACAACTCAAGATATGATAAAAATGGCTAAACTCTCGATTTGGAAAATATATTCTTGTTACATCTCACGTTTTCCGTACGTTAAAGTTTCGTCTTCAGTTAATTGATGTAGACTCGGGGATGAGATTATCTGGAGGTTAGCATATTTATTCTATCTATAGCGATACGTAAGTGTCATGAAGGAAAGGGTACACAAATTAAAGAAAATGAGTTTCGTTGAAGGTTGTCGATTTAGGATAAAATATGGGTCGAGCGATAATACTTGATATTTATGGACTAGTACCATTTAAGGTACCATATAACTGAGATAATAAGATGTATAAAGTGTATTTAAAATAAATAGAATTTTAGGTAATTTGAGACAACTCTTAATTATGCGGGTAATTGGTTAATTACCGGATAACGGAAGATAACCTAATTACTTAATAAGTGGATAAATATTTAAAAAAGAAAAAAAAAACACCCCACCCTCACGTGGCTGCAAGCCAATAGCAAATAAATGACTCATGGTCACATTAGATTAGATGGCATCTTGATACATTAATTACAAGACACCTCAAACTTTAAGACTTCCAAAACAAACCATACTACAATTCTTGCAAAACTCATCCCTAATATTTCAATAATAAGACATCAGAAGAGGGAAACGTTAGCAATTCTTGCAAAACTCATTCCTAATATTTTAATACATGGACATTACAATCAGAAGAGAGAAAGGACAGCAATTCTTCTTGCAACCGAACGATTCCAATAAGATTTAGCAACTTAAAATTTTGCGGTTCTAAAGGATTACGGTGCAACATTTTCTAAGAATATCATACAGATTTTTCCTTCCTTCAGGTATGTTAAGTCTAAGCCTTTCTTTCATTTTGGCATGATCTCATAATTATATGAGTTTGATAACGAGTCATAAAGAAAAATTCATACCCCGAAATTTACGTATATTTTTCTAGTTTTGTAAGTTACAGTATTCTCGTTATCGGGACTCATATTCAATTGAATATTTTCTTCTTCCAGTAAAGAGAGCAGAGAGTTTATATGTATATTATTAAAGTATTTTCATTACCATCGAGCTATAATCGATAGGCAGTCCCCTATTGGGCAACCTCTGATCAGATGGTAAGATATATATCGAGCCTACTGTGGTCGAGCGCCTATGATCGAGCCCAATTGGTCGAGATACAGAGCCTAGTATGTCCGAGCGCTTATGATCGAGCCTACTACGACAGAGCGGTTATATATATATACTGAGCCTTATAGGGCCGGACATATATTTTACTTACTATATTGAGAGAGTTGAGTCAGTATCAGCAGGTAAGCATATGTTCAGATTATCAGTTCAGTTTTCAACTTTCTGTATATTGCCCTACATACTCGGTACATTATTTCATACAAACGTCCCTTTCTGGGGCGCTGCATTTCATGCGTGCAGGTTCAGACAGACAGACGGGTAGACCTCCTCAGTAGGTGTTGCCCGAGTTCAACTTTATCGGTAAGCTCCCCGCCCTTCGGAGTTGTCGGGTCTTGTGATGACCCAAAAGGTCATCCCATGTATTTTTAGCTAAATTTATGTTTCGAGGCCATGAAAGCCTCCTTCTATCTCACCTCGATGTGTGTGCGCAGCCCGGGCGTGTAGCCAGGAAGCCTTTGTGTGAAAAACTGATAAAAATGATGTTTTTGTATTTGAAATTTGAATAAAGTTGACTTTGGTCAACATTTGTGGCAAACTGACACGGACCCAAGATTTGAGGGTCGTCCGTAGGAAAATATGGGACTTTGGCGTATGCCCGGAATCGAATTTCGAGGTCCCAAGTCTGAGAAATGAATTTTTAAAAGAAATTGCTTTCTGAAAAATATAAGAGATTTTGAAAATAATATTCTATGTGAAACTTATGGTATCGGGCCCGTATCTTGGTTCCGGAGCCCGGTACAGGTTCGATATAATATTTGTGTTATATCTGTGAAGTTTGGTAAGAAACGAGATTTATTTGACGTGATTCGGACCTTAAATGCAAAATTTCATGTTTAAAGAAGTTTTGAGAAATTTCATTGATTTTGAGGTTTAATTCGATGTTTATGACGTTATTTTGGTGATTTGATTACACGAATAAATCTGTAGAATGTTTTTGAGGTTGTGTGCATATTTGGTTTTGAGCCTCGAGGGCTCGGGTGAGTTTCGGGTATGCGTCGGGGTGTTAAACTTGGTAAAAATCTGGTTTTTCTGCATTTTGTGGTGTCTGAGATTTTTGTGCTATGCAAACGCATAGGTTTGATCGCGAACGCATAGCACAGGTCCTGGGGGGGTCGTTGACTCTATGCGAACGCACTCAAGGGAGTGCGAACGCACAGAGTAGTGAGGGGCTAGGGGTAGGGTAGCTTAGGACCCTATGCGAACGCACTCATGTAGGTGCGAACGCACAGAGTAGTGAGGGGCTAGGGGTAGGGTAGCTTAGGACCCTATGCGAACGCACTCATGTAGGTGCGAACGCACAGAGTAGAGAGGGGTCTGGGGGAACTGGGTAGGAATAGGCTATGCGAACGCACCCTATAGGTCACGAATGCAGAGTGTAATCACTGTACACCTATGCGAATGCATTAGGCAGACCGCGAACGCATAGGGTATTTTGCCCAGTTACTTCATTTAGTCCAAAAACAGAATCATTACGGGAATTTCACCATTTTTCACAAACCTCTTCTTCTCCACACCTCTTGGGAGATTTTTGAAGAACTTCTTCACCATAACCTCTTAGGTGAGTAATCTTTGACTCTTCTTCTTCCATTTTTATCAACACCCATTAGATTCTAGGCCTAAAAACATGAGATTAAGGTTAGAAAATTAGGGATTTGGGTAGAGTTAGAACTTTTTTATTAATTGGGAATTTGACCTCGTTTTGGGGTCGGATTTCATATAAAATTATATATTCGGACTCGTTGGTGAATGGGTTATCGGGTTTTTGTCCGAACCTCATGTTTTGACCAAGCGGGCCCGGGTTCGATTTTTGGGAAGAATGCTAGAAAACCTATAATTAAGCATTGGAATTGAATTGTTTAGCACTTATTGATGTTATCAAGTCGATTACATCTAGATACGATTGATTTGGAGTCGGGTTCAAAAGGAAAAGCGGTGCTTGAGGCTTGATTTGATCGTGGAAGTCGAGGTAAGTGTTTGGCCTAACCTTAGCTTGAGGGAATAGGTGTTGAGTCTTATTTGCTACGTGTTTATTCCATGTCCAATGTATAGGTGAGGTGATAAATACCTATATGTTATGGTCAAGCATGCCCGTGAAACAAATATGAGTAATTATGTGATTTTCTTTGAGGTTTATTGTGTTACGGATTTAATATCAATTTGGCAGTTATTCATTTGATGAAAATCCTTGGTTGGGAATATGGTTCAGTATTTGTTCAGTTGAGGAATATTTTGTTAAAGTATACACTTGTGTAGGATTGGTTATAGTTGTGTCCCCTGTCGGACGGTATTATTCCTGTTGATTGTTTCTTTGCACTAGGGTATCTTGTTGTTGATTTTCTTGCCAAAATGTTGTTTATGTTACATATGCACGGGGGGACATTCCGTGCCATGTTAATGTTATTTATGCACGAGGGGACATTCTGTGCCATGTTTATGTTGTTTATGCACGAGGGGACATTTCGTGCCACGTTTATGTTATTTATGCACGAGGGGACATTTCGTGCCACGTTTATGTTATTTATGCACGAGGGGACATTATGTGCCATGTTTATGTTGTTTATGCACGAGGGGACATTCTGTGCCATGTTTATGATTATTATGCACGAGGGGACATTCTGTGCCGTGTTGATGATATTTATGCACGAGGGGACATTCCGTGTCGTGTTTATGATACTTTAGCACGAGGGGACATGCCGTGCCATTCCTTTTCACTCGTTTATTTTGTGTTGTTAATCCTCGTTGTTATTTTTTATATTTGATATGTTGCCTCGTTCCGTCGTTTCACTATTTTCTACCCCTTCTCCCCAGCATGTTTCCCCGTAATTGTACTTAACTGTTTACTTCATGTTGTTATTTCCTGTTATATTTTACTTAATTTGCACAGGTGATATTACTTGTCGTGTCCTAGCCTCGTCACTACTTCGTCGAGGTTAGGCTCAACACTTACTCAGTACATGGGGTCGGTTGTACTGATGCTACACCTGCACTTCTTTATGTTTTGCAGATCTCGGTACCGAACCCAGTGGACACTGATCGAGGAGGCTTCCTTCAGTCCACCAGGCGACACTGAGGTAGTCCTTCAGGCGTTTGCAGGCCTTGGCATCACCTCCCATCTTACTTCTTTTTCTGTCTTTTCGTATTTCTGAGACAGTGGTACTTTGTTTATTCAGACCTTATTTGTAGCACTCATAGACAGTTCGTGAAGTTGTGATACCAAATTCTGGGAGTTGTTATTAAGGACTTTGTAATACCATTTAATTAAGTGGTTAGATTTCACTTCTTCCGCACTCTTATTTCTATTTGTTTTTGTATATCACTTTTTAAAATGCTAAATAATAAAGGAATAAGTTAGAATAACTGGGAACGTTGGCTAGTCTAGCGGGTTCAACGTTAGATGCCATCACGGTCCCGACAGTGGGATTTCGGGTCGTGACAGTTGGTATCAGAGCACTAGGTTGCCTAGGTCTCACAATTCAGGGACAAACTTGGTTGAGTATGAGGGATCGGTACGGAGACGTCTGTACTTATCCTCCAGAGGATCCAAAGTTAGTAATAACTTCACATCTATTCTTCTTTGTCGTGCGATTTGAATTCTAAATGCTAATTGAGTTTCTATTCTATTCTCTCGCAGATGGGGAAAACGCGTGCTTCCTCATCTACTGATCAGCAGCCTGATCCTCCAGTTGCAGCTCCTACGAGGGGCTGAGGACGAGGCTGAGGCCGTGCTAGAGGCCAAGGCAGGGGCAGGGCTCACCCCAGAGAAGCAGCCCCAGTTGAGGACCCACAGGTAGACTTTGTCGGTGAGGTTCCTGCTCAGACGGTTCCGGTTGGACCAGCTCAGGTCCCAGAGGGGTTCATTGCCACCCCGGTACTTCAGGACGCTCTGATCCGCTTAGTGGGCCTTATGGAGAGCGTTGCTCAGGATGGTTTACTTCCTACAGCACCAGCCATCTCTCAGGCTGGCGGAGGGGCCCAGACTCCTGCCACCCGCACACTATAGCAGTTAGCTACTCAGTTCCAAACTCCAGCACCTCAGACAGCTGGAGTAGCTCAGCCGGGTATTGTAGCATAGATAGTTGAGGGAGCAGCTATGTCTGCCGATGCTTTGTGGAGATTGGATCGGTTCACCAAGTTATTTCCTACCACTTTCACTGGTGCACCATTAGAGGACCCCCAGGATTACTTAGACGGTTGTTATGAGGTTCTTCGGAACATGGGGATCATGGAGACCAATGGGGTCGATTTTGCTACATTCAGCCTTTGTGGTTCCGCCAAGACTTAGTGGAGGGATTATTGCTTGACCAGGCCAGCTGGATCTTCGCCTTTGTGTTGGTCTCGGTTTTCTGAGTTGTTCTTGGAGAAGTTTCTACCAATTACCTAGAGAGAGGATCTTCAGAGGCAGTTTGAGCGTCTCCAGCAGGGCTCTATGACATTCAACCAGTATGAGACTCAGTTTATCATTTTGGCCCGACATGCTATCATGATACTCCCCACAGATCGAAAGAGAGTGAGGAGGTTTATTGAGGGGCTAGCTCAGCCGATTAGACTTCAGATGGCCAGGGAGACAGGTACTGATATTTCATTTCAGTAGACGGCCAATGTGGCAAGGCGGATTGAGATGGTCTTATCACAAGGCAGTGGTCAGGGGTCTGACAAGAGGCCTCGTCATTTTGGCCGATTCAGTGTGCCCCATCTGGAGACAGGGATTCTTTTGGCAGAGGTCATCCTCCTAGACCATTCCAGTCAGCCCTCCAGGTATCCCGCAGTGCACCACCAGCTCTTATCAGTGCACTGTCGCTTCAGAGCTTCCGGGGTGGTTATTCTGGTCGACAGGGACAGTTTCAGGGCCAACAGTCTTAGCAGCTGAGATCTTGTTTCACTTGTGGTGTTCCAGGGCACATTTCCAGGTTTTGCCCCCGAGCTTCTGGTGGTTCTCAATATCAGGGTTCCCGTGCTATGATTCTCGCACCAGGTGCACCCTCACCCCCTCAGCCAGTTAGGGGTGGAGGTCGAGGTGCCAGAGGTGAAGGCCAGACAGTTAGAGGTGGAGGACAGCCTATGAGGGGTAGAGGTCAGCCCATAGTAGGTCGACCCAAGGATGTTCAGATTGGTGGGGCTCAGCCCCGATGCTATGCTATTCCTGCCAGACCTGAGGCTGAGGCCTCTCATGCAGTCATTACAGGTACGGTTTCAGCTTGCAGCAGAGATGCTTCAGTTTTGTTTGATCCTCAGTCTACATTTTCCTACATGTCCTCATATTTTGCTCCTTATCTAATTATGCCCCGTGATTCCCTAAGTACTCCTGTATATGTATCTATACCGATGGGTGATTCTATTGTGGTAGATCGAGTCTACCGGTCATGTATAGTTGTTATTAGTGGTCTTGAGACCCGTGTTGATCTTTTACTTCTTGATATGGTTGATTTCGATGTCATTTTGGGGATGGATTGGTTATCTCCCTATCATGTTATTCTGGACTGTCATGCCAAGACTGTGACCTTGGCCCTACCAGGAGCACCCCGATTGGAGTGGAGGGGGACTCCTGGTCATTCTCCCGGCAGAGTTATCTCATATATGAAGGCTCGACGCATGGTCGAGAAGGGTTGTTTAGCCTATTTGGCTTATGTTCATGATTCTAGTGCCGAGGTTCCTCCTATGGAGTCTGTGCCCATTGTTCGTGAGTTTCTATAGGTATTCCCTACTGACCTGCCGGGTATGCCACCCGACAGGGATATTGACTTTTGCATTGATTTGGCTCTAGGCACTCAGCCCATTTTTACCCTGCCATATCGTATGGCCCCTCCAGAGTTAAAGGAGTTGAAGGATCAGTTACAGGATTTGCTAGCCAAAGGCTTTATTAGGCCTAGTGTTTCTCCTTGGGGTGCGCCAGTGTTGTTTGTTAAGAAGAAAGATGGCACAATGAGAATGTGTATTGATTACCGACAATTGAATAAGGTTACTATTAAGAATAAGTATCCTTTGCCGAGGATTGATTATTTGTTTGACCAGCTTCAGGGTACCACAGTGTTTTCAAAGATTGATTTGAGATCTGGTTACCATCAGTTGAGGATTAGGGCATCTGATGTCCCTAAGACGGCCTTTCACACTCGGTATGGTCATTATGAGTTCTTGGTGATGTCGTTTGGGTTGACAAATGCCCCAGCTGCCTTTATGGAGTTCATGAACCGAGTGTTCAGGCCTTTTTTGGATTTGTTCGTGATTGTATTCATTGACGATATTTTGATTTACTCCCGCAGCCGGGAGGAGCACGAACAGCACCTTCGAGTCGTTCTCTAGACTCTAAGGGACAGTCAGTTGTATGCCAAATTTTCGAGTGTGAGTTCTGGTTGAGTTCGGTTGCATTTCTGGGCCATGTTGTGTTTGGCCTAGACCCACCTCAGCTACGGAGATTCGGAGTTTCTTGGGCTTAGCAGGTTATTATCGTCGCTTTGTAGAGGGCTTTTCATCTATTGCAGCCCCGATGACCAAGTTGACTCAGAAGGGTGCCCAGTTCAGGTGGTCAGATGAGTGTGAGGTGAGCTTTCAGAAGCTCAAGACAACCTTGACCACGGCACCGTCTTGCCCACAGGTTCAGGGCCATATACCGTGTATTGTGATGCTTCACGGGTTGGACTTGGTGTAGTGTTGATGCAGGATGGCAAGGTTATAGCTTATGCTTCACGTCAGTTGAAGGTTCACGAGAAGAACTATCCAGTTCATGATTTAGAGTTAGCAGCCATTGTCCATGCGTTGAAGATTTAGAGGCATTATTTGTATGGTGTGTCATGTGAGGTGTTCACAGATCATAAGAGTTTGCCATATCTGTTCAAGCAGAAAGAGTTGAATATGAGGCAGAGAAGATGGTTAGAGCTGTTGAAAGACTACGACATTACCATCTTATATCATCCAGGGAAGGCCAATGTGGTGGTCGATGCTTTGAGCCGGAAGTCAGCCAGTATGGGTAATCTCGCTTATATACCGGTCGAGGAGAGACCGCTTGCTTTAGATGTTCAGGCATTAGCCAATCGGTTCATGAGATTGGATGTTTCTGAGACTGGCAGTGTTTTGGCTTATATTGTGACCCGTTCTTCATTGTTTGATCGTATTCGGGACCGGAAATATGATGATCGGCATTTATGTGTCCTTAGGGATACGGTTCGGCACGGAGGTGCCAAGCATGTTATGGTTGATGATGATGCAGTCTTGAGGCTGCAGGGCCGTATTTGTGTGCATGATGTTGATAGGCTTCGTGAGTTGATATTGCAGGTGGCTCACAGTTCCAGGTATTCCATTCATCCGGGCGCCGCAAAGATGCACTGGGATTTGCGGAAACATTATTGGTGGCGGAGGATGAAGAAAGATATTGTGGCATATGTGGCTCGGTGCTTGAACTGTCAGCAGGTTAAGTACGAGCACCAGAGACCCGGCAGTTTGATGCAGCAGATTGAGCTTCCCGAGTGGAAGTGGGAGCGTATTACCGTGGATTTCGTAGTTGGGCTCCCACAAACTCAGAGGATGTTTGATGCGGTGTGGGTCATTGTGGAAGCCTCCTCACATCACTCATAAGGCCTGGAAGCCTCTTCACATCACTCATAAGGCCTGGAAGCCTCCTCACATCACTCAGTCAAACACTTTTAATTAGCCCTTAGGCCATAAACAAACCGGGTTCTCGACTCAAAACAGTGTTTCATTTTTTTCAATAAATAGTATCAAAATACTCTGAGTGTCAAAACCATTTATCAGGAAACGACTGAGTGTAATTCACAACATATCAAGTGAGGAAACACAGTAAAACAGTCCCCAAAGAGTAAACAGATCGGCACTAGGCCCCAAACACGGCTTACAGCCCAAAACATATCATAATATATAAATACTAATTAAGCA
>ML241738.1:572-30492 GCA_005239495.1 Nicotiana undulata
TTTTCCCGGGCTTGGGACCTCAGAATTCGATTCCGGGCATATTCCCAAGTCCCATATTTTCCTACGGACCCTCCGGGACCGTCGAATCACGGGTCCGGGTCCGTTTACCAGAAATGTTGACCAAAGTCAACTATATTCCTTTATTAATTATCAAAACTCATTTTTTTAATCCAATTTTCACATAATAGCTTCCTGGTTACACGCCGGGGCTGTGCACGCATATCAAGGTAAGACTAACGGAGGTTCTCGGAGCCTCGAAACACATATATAGCTTAAATTACGTAAGATGACCTTTTGGGTCATCACACATGATGGACAGTGCGTTCGCATAGAGGAGTTGGACTCCCCCTCCCCCAGACCCAATTGCCTTGTGCGTTCGCATACAGGGAGGCGCGTTCGCATAGCTTAGCCAACAGTAGCCTTTGCGATCGCACCCTTGAGGCCGCGTTCGCATAGTACAAAAAGGGACCCCCACTGTGCTTACAATATGCGTTCGCATTCATTGGGGTGCGAACGCAATGAACAAAAAGTTACACACCATATACGGCAAAAACCAGCAGAGGTTTTAAGTCTAAAAACATTTTGTGGCCTATTCGAAACTCACCCGAGCCCTCGGGGCTCTAAACAAAACATGCACGCAAGTCTAAAAACACCATACAGACTTGCTCGTGTGATAAAATCATGCAAATAACATGTAAATCTATGAATTAAACCTCAAAACTCATCATTTTCAACAAAAACTCTTAAAGTTCATAATTTCTCAACCGGATGTCCGAATCACATCAAACGAACTCCGTTTTTCACCAAATTGTTAACCTTTAAATATCATAACAAAGTTGTACTGGGCTCCGGAACCAAAATACGGACCCGATACCAATGATTTTTAGCATTATTTCTTTTCTTTAATTCATAAACATTTCAGCAAAAAAATCTCTTTCAAAAATTGATTTCTAAGGCTTGGGACCTCGGAATTCATTTTCGGGCACGCGCCCGAGTCCCATATTTTACTGCAGACCTCTCGGGATCGTCAGAACACGGATCCGGGTCCGTTTACTAAAAATATCGACCAAAGTCAATTTTTATCAAATTTAAATTCTAAAAATTCCTATTTCTCATATTTTCACATAAATTTCCGATTTCACGCCTGGAGTGCGCACGCAAATTGAGGTATTTAATTTTTAGTCTTTTATGGTTATTTAGCATGGAACGGAGTTTAATTTTATAAAGTGGCCCCTTGGGTCATCACAAAGCCTTCCTCTTGTTCTTCTTCATCCTCAGAGTTTTGTGGCCTATCAACCTTTCTTTTTAATGAACCCAAAATTATTTCTTGATCCTTTGATAAAGAGAGCCTTGAAGCAGTGATTGAAGCAGCAACAACACCTCGAACAGGAAACCCTAGGAAAGAAAAGGGTCAACAAGTTCCAAAGAAAATATGAAGGTAAGGAAGAAAGTGAAAAAGAAGATTATCGTGAGTTTTCACTTTACATCCAAATGTTTGAAAGGTATTTCCAAGACCTTTCTTCCATCGGAACAACTGTTAACAATTTTCTACCCAACCACGAAAATCGGGAATCTCCTCAACGGTTCCCATGGTTGCTGAAAAAGAAAAAGTAAAACAATTACGAGAACGTGTATTCTTCACAAAAAGAAGAGAAATAAAAAGGTAACTTACGTGCAAAGTTTCACTTCTCATGTAAGGGCATATTCTCTTCACCTACTAATCCACTAGTAGGGGCAGCAACAAATCGAGCATACCATCCGCGATCTTTATCGTCCTCAGGGCTGACCAAAACTCTCTTACTCCTTGCCACGAGAGTAAATATTCCATGACGGAATAATTTAAGAGAGTAAAGATGGATTAGATGGTAGAAGGTGAAAGGTAGAGAAGCCAGATTTGCTAAATACCTAAGGCATGCCACAGCCCTCCAAATAATAGGATCGATTATTCCCAAACATACATTGAAGAAATGGCAAAAGTCGATAATGACTGGATCAATGGGTGGCCTAAAACC
The DNA here is from genome assembly GCA_005239495.1 of Nicotiana undulata. Taxonomy (NCBI): domain Eukaryota; kingdom Viridiplantae; phylum Streptophyta; class Magnoliopsida; order Solanales; family Solanaceae; genus Nicotiana; species Nicotiana undulata. The sequence goes on from ML241738.1 coordinate 2,585, forward strand.
TAACGTGAAGGGATATATATACACAAAAGAATAGCTAGCTTTAAAGGAGGTGATCCTTTGATTCTCATTGGGGACCATAATCGGGAAGTCAAATTTCCAATAACAATCTCTACGCACAATAGAAACTAAACCCTCAGTGATTTGAGAGGGGTAAACATCAGAGCGGTCATGAGATGTCATGGAAGTGACCTGATTTTTAATTGCCTCACTATCAGTAACAAAAGAAAGTTTTGCAGGAATGATCTCGTCTACTGTAGGTTCACGAAGTAGTTCACTAGAGTCCCTACTCCTAGCAGAAGATATATGCGATGATGAATCCCTAGTCCTAGAAAATAATGGAGGAGTGATATTAGCCCTGGAAGATGATGGAGGAGTAACATTAAGTTGAGAAGAGGATCCTCGAACAGATATTGATCCTAAACTTCTTAGCCTACCACCTCTCCTACTTCGAATAGAAGCAAAAGAAGGGGGAAGTTCATCTACAATTATAATTTTTCTGGGATTTGGATTTGAGAAACACATAATTGAGTGAGAAAGAAATATGAGTAAGTTTTGAAAGAAGAAGGAAGTTTTTCGTAAAAGTAAAGGAAAATGATGTATTTATATGCAGAGGCAATCGTCACATAAAGAAAGTAATTATGGAAATGTCATTATGAAAACTGTCACTTCATGACTGAGGCAGCCGCAAAAGGCCCTAAAACCCGCTGAAGAGTTGCAGAACTAATCAGTGACTGCCACGTGGCACATGCATTAAATAGAAGTGACAAGTGACGTATTGGTTCAGAAGAAGATTCAATGGCACGAATGTAACGGCGGCAAACAGTTCCCTCCTTAAATGAAGATCAACTTCCCAAATATTCAATTGCTTAATAATTGGTAAGTGGGGGGACTATCTGTATTGGTAAATATAGATATTACACGTGAAATTAATTAAGTGGTTGACATGGCAAGTCACGTGGATCAATAGGAAAACGACATCTGGATGGATACTTAGAAAGAGATACAAAGCTAAATAGATACGAGCTAATCACCCACGAGATGACTAGAAACGGGTGCTCGAGTCTATTTAAATAGTTGAAGAGACACAGCAAGATAAACCAAGACAGAAAAGAGGGCAGATTTATAGATCTTCAATTAATGAGTTTAAAAGTTACAGAATCTTCACAAAACAATTACGATTACCTATTGTAACGTTTCATTAATGATATTAATGCTCATTATGACTCAATCATTAAGAGGAGTAGGCGTTGTACTTGAAGTTCCCTATAAAAGGGAAAGAAATGTTATTTGTATGGACACATTCTTATCACTATTGGAATATATTTACTTTTCTGTGCTTTCTATTAATTACTTTGCTACTCTTGGTTCTTATTTCCTTTACTATTTCTGAGAGAATATTCGATTTCTTGATTATCAGTAGCCCCGAGTACTTCTTAAAATAGCTTTGACTAAGAATCTAATTTTTGGGTTGAACAATAATTGCCTCCACCAGCTCCAGGAACATTATTATGGAAAAAACTTTTATACAACGTCATATAAAATTCGTTCTTCTCTTCTTTTCTTTTGTTGTTATTTCTATTTTTAAAAGTTCATTTTTATTTTTTACAAGTGATATTGATAGATTTAAGTTATATAAATTAATAGTTGTTATAAATAGTATTTTATTTATGGTGAATGTCTATATTTTAGAGAGAGTTTAGGGATTTTACTTTGTGGCTAAGTCACTATTTCCCTATAAATAGAGGGGTCGTATTCCATTGTAAATCATCGCAAAATCAATAAGAATTCTCTCTCCCTACTTTTATGTGCAATACTCCTCTTCTTTTATTATTTTATAACACGTTATCAGCACGAGATTCTAACCAATTGAGTAGAAGCTTTTTGATTGAGCATAATGATAGTCAATTGTTCCATGAACTTCTTTCATGATTAAATTCTGGATTTAAGGTAAGTATTTTACCGTATTTTTCTATTTTATTCTATAATTTAATTTTAAATACAAGCAAAGACGATAAATTTTGATTGTAACTCTAATGGAGTTTGAAAGAAATTATAACCACCCAAAGTGGTAAAAGTTTTATGCATTGCCATGATCAAATTCATGTATGATTGTGGGCAAAGAATTGAAAACACGTCCCATTGAATTTACTCCATTCTCATTCCCTTAAGAGAATGTGATAAAAATATGTGATAAGTCTGAAAGAAGACAAAATTAACGTGAAAGTATCAATGGATGTGGACGTGGCAATAGACGAAATTATAATCGCCATCCTTGTGATAATGAGAATAATACGGATTCTCAAAATAATCCTTCACTTGGTTAAAGTGATATTTGTCATCGATTTGACATAAGATTTTGTAGAGCACATATAGATGATTATGGTCCATTGATGATGTGAATGTGACAACATGTGATTTGTGAATGTATATTCATTCTTGAAAGAATATGAACGTGCTAGTGGTAGTGAATATATCACACCCACCTCTAGAAGGAGATTTGAGATGATATAAGAAAATAATGTCATTATTATGGCATGAATGGTCATCGATCACGTACCTATTGTGATTATGCTGAAATATTTTGGTAATGTGATTACTAAAGGATAATAGTAATGCAAGAAACAATTCTTGCTTATAACTTTTACAATTACCATAATTTATAACTTTCTCTTTAAAAGAGATATCCACTATGTAGATGTTGATGAATATGTGGTAGTACCAAATTAATTGAGAGCTCTGGAAGAGCCAATTATTAGTATTTTGGAGGAATACAACTGATTATCATGTCAATTTATTGTGTTGTAGTAAGTCTCAAAGAAACTTATTGAGTTTCTAAAGTATTCGTGAAAGCGGTTGGTTATATTGAGACAATAAATAAAGGAAAGATTTAATATCTTCTATTACTACAACTTGTAGCGGGGTAATATGTATGTTAAAGTTACCCGCTTTATTCTTCAGTTTGTACTACACAAATAAAGGAATACCACAATAAAGTTGATGTTTGTTGATATAAAAGCCCATATCATAATAAGCATGGAGTTTACTGATAATTGCACACATCATGGTGTAAACCTGAAGTTTATCAATATTGATAATTTATCTAGTTGGCATAACTAGTTTAGCCATATCAATTTAAGTATGATGTGCAAAAAATAAAAGAGAGTTCATATGGGTAAATATTAAAGAACTAGAAAGTTCTTTACGAATTCCTTATGTTGCTTGTTCTTATTAATTAATAGACCAACTAAAATTGGGATTGAATCCCATGAATGTTGGAACTATAAAAGGTGAATATGGGTTCATTCACCTGCCATGTATACCACATAAGATACATCTATGAGATGGTTACATGTGCAATTATTATTAACCCACAACCGACTGTTTGCGAGGTAACTTGCTCAATAATTTAATTTAGAGCATAATTTCCAGATTGTCTATTAGAGATAGTTCATCTTGATAAATTGGTTTACATCACAATTGGTTTAGCAAAATGATTTATTGAGTGCCTCCACTTAATAGCTAAACTATTGCTTATGAGAACAAAGTTATTTATATCAGTTTGATATACATTGTATACGAAAGTATATTACATTCTCTTCTCACAAGTGGTTTAGGTCAGGAACCAAATAATTACATCTTATTATTATTGATGTGCGGTGTATATTTTGATTAACACCATAAGGCACAAAGATGGGTTTCCAAAATTGAGTAAGAAAGTTAGTTTTTTAACATGAGGGGGAGATAAGAATAAACAGTTGAGAAAAAGTTATGTGGAATAAACTATCATTTGTACATCTAGATCCTCGAATAAGATAATATGAACTTGAAGTTCATAAAAAGATAATTCATTTGCAATATATTGCAAAGCATGCTAGACGCATTTTCTGACCCAAAGAAAGTAACTATATGCTCATTGCAAATGCTCCTATTAAGTTCGAGACGGACAAAGTCTATGGTACACTTAAAGTGTATAGACAAATCGGTTCAAATAAACTTCTTGATAAAGAAGATAAGCAAATGATCAAAATGATCATAATAAAGGAGGCAAGTGATCTAGAATATCACATGACATAACACTTCATAAAATCTCAGGAGAGATTCAGGTACCCGAATATATTAATGAAGAGATCTCTATGTTATGTCTTTATGAAAAAAATATATTAGAACCGATATAAAATATTCGTCGACGACATATATCATAGCGCTAAGTATAGATGAGGACCTCAAAACTGTCGAATACAGACACAAAAGTATTGTCCAAATAGAAGAGACACAATTTGAATAGAATTGATTTCATATGAAAGACATGTAGTTTTGGACATGCAGTACAAACGCCTGAAAGTGTAAAGTCAATGGTGTGCAATCACTTTTATCTATCTTATGTCTAGCATGACATAAAAACTTGATATGCATCTAAAGTCCATTCATATGGCTTATATCACTTAATTTATATGACAATCCCTGAAGGATTTAAATTGTAAAAGCATATAGAATTCTTGGCCATAAGTACTACATCCTAAGTGTAATTTGTGCACATTTGTATCTTTGCTATAACTATAAGCATGATAATGTGATAGCGATGATTTTCAAGGTGAAAGACATTCGTTGGAGTTAATATGAGTGTTATAAATAGTATTTTATTTATGGTAAATGTCTATATTTTAGAGAGATTTTAGGGATTTTATATACAGAGAATAATAGGGGGGGAAAACAAAAATTATTTCAATTTTTCCGCGCCAGGTAGGGGTCGAACCTACGACCTTCTGCTTAGGAAACAGACGCTCTATCCACTGAGCTACAGGCGCTTTTCTGTTCTGAGTAGCCACTTAAAAGATAATGACGACAGTTTACAACTACAAGGAAGACAACATGATGTTTTCATACACCGGACATACATGGATTTTCAGTACTATACAGTTAACATACAATATCAATGAATGAATATATATTGTGCTATCTATTTCTGTTATCTTTTTTCTTTGTCATTGTTCTGTTTATTTATTGTGTCATTTTCTATGTTCTTGAGTAGATGATCTATCGGAAACAACATCTCTTTCTTCATAAGGTAGTGGTAAGGACTGCGTATACATTACTCTTTCCAAAACCCATATATAGGCGGAGTTAGAATTTCTAGTTTATCGGTTTAGGGTCCTAATTCTTTTAAGTTACTGGAGTCCGGTTGGAGTAACAATTTGTACATATTTAATGAAAATTTTAAGAGAAATACATAATCTGAAGCACTTAGAATTTAAAATATATATGAGTTGGAAACCATATTAATGATATATATTATACCATATAAAATGCTATAAAAATAGCACATAATCAGAAGCCATTTACTTGAAGTACATTTGGTATACATGAATTTAAATGTATGTACAGTGACGTACATACATGTACATAAACCTATACAATAACTATACAATGCAAAACCCATAAATACACTTGTTTGTATACATACATGAATATACCAAGTACATACTGCAGACTTACATTAGAGTTAAATAACTCATGTATAAAAGAGGGAATGCCATTAGTTAGTTCCTATGCCCCTTTACATATGAATACTTCTACGATTTATTGAAGAATGAATACAATAGGAAGTAAGTTGTAGAAAATACGAGGATAAAGTGAAAATACAAAAAGGATTAGGGGTGCAGAATGTATAAAGCCCAATAATGTATGATCCCAAACTTAAAATAGGTGTTGATTTGAAAATCTTCTAATTAAACCAAATTAATATACAGTAATAACTAGGTTATAGAAATATATAGTCTATGAAAAAGTTACTGATTCGTGGAAACCTATATACAATACTCTAGATCTGTCACTGATTTTTACCCACGTTAAATTGTGATGATGGTTGAGAAAAAGGTCAATTGGTCCATTATGTACGGGGGTTAGACTGTGTTTGGTCCTTGATTTCCTTAATGTATATTAGGGCTATGTTTGGTCCTTGATTTCCTTAATGTATATTAGGGCTGGAAAATGGGCGGGTCAAGTCGGATGTGAGCGAGTTAAAAATAATAAATTATCCGACCCAATCTATATTTAATATGGATAAAAAATAAGTTAATGGCGGATAATATGGATATCCCTGGCTTCTTGCTTATGATTACTTTTGAGAGATTTCATAGTCTCCCAAATTGAGAAACCCCTAATTTAAATCTTTGCAAATTAAAAAGTTAAACTCATTGGTTATCCATTTTTCAAGTGGATAACATAAATTTATTCATAACTGACTCTAGGCCTGTGCATTTGGATCGGATATCCGAAATTCGATCCGATCCACTGTATTTCGGATTTTCGGATTAGATGCGGATTATGTTTTTAAAAATTTTAGATTTTCGGCTTGGATTCGGATTTGTATGATTTTAATCCGATCCGATCCGAAATCTGAAATTATAAGAACCTATATAAATACTACACTAAAATTTTAGGGTAAACTGACATAGTCATTTTTTTTAGACAACCCTAGGTTATAACGATGTTCTCCTAATCTCCTTCGCCTCCTCTCTTCAGTTCAACTCCCCTAGTTCAACTTCTCGCCCATTCTCACTATGAGACACTGAGACTGTCACACTCCTTCTCCGCCTCCAAGTTCCAAGTTCCAACTCTCTTTCCATCTCGACTCCACTCTCCAGTCCAGTGAAGGTGAAGCAGAAAACTCCAAACCTCTCGAAGTTTCAGCACTCAACCGGAAGACCCAAATCAACGGTAAGACCTCTCGATGTTCTTTCGTTTTCTCTTAAATCATTCATCATTGGATTTGGGAGGGAAGTTGTGAAAATGGACACTGACAGTAAGCTCTAGAAAAATTATTAATTACAACATTTTTTAAAAAAAATTTCCATGTTGTCTTTTTACAATTTTTGTATGTATGTAACTGTGTATTGATTTTGGCTTTATCTTCTGTATTTTATGTCTCTTTCATGTTCTATTCTTCTAAATATGATTTACTTTGATATTTTTTGTTTTGATAGATGGAAAATGAGGCAGAGACACCAAACGAACTTCAAATTGTTGAAAATTTTGGTGAAAGTGATGCTTCAACTGATTCCACAACCCAAAACAATGAATCTCAATCTGGTCCGAAGAAAAGAAAATTATTTAGAGAAAGATCACTTGCTTGTCGCTACTTCGACAAGTTCACTGATGATGAGGGCGTGAGAAAAGCGAGATGCAAGTATTGTTCAGAGGAATATGTAGCTGATACCAAGAATAGCGGCACAAGCATTTTGTTATCGCATATTCCCAAATGTCCGGCCAATCCCAACAAGGCGGAAGCAAGCCATACAACAATAGGTTTTCAACATAAATGTCAAACAGGTGATATTTTACTTATCCCTTGGAAATTTGATCAAGAGGCATGTAGGAGGGATTTAGCTCGTATGATTATCAAAGATGAACTTCCCTTTATTTCTGTTGAAAAAGATGGATTTAGAGACTTTGTGAGAACTCTTCAACCTTTATTTCATATTCCATCTCGTACTACTATGACTAGAGATTGTCTTGAGATGTACAATAAAGAGAGACTTGCTTTGAAATCAATTCTTAAAGAATCTAAACAGTGAATATGTATTACTACTGATACATGGACTTCAATTCAAAAAATTAATTATATGTGTGTTACATCCCATTACATTGACAAGGATTGGAAATTGCATAAAAGGATATTAAATTTTTGTCCAATTACTAGTCACAAAGGTTAAGATTTAGCTAATGGTATTGCTAAGTGTTTACTTGAATGAGGGTGGATAAAGTATTTACTGTGACAGTTGATAATGCGAGTTCTAATGATGTAATGGTTAGAGAATTATCCAAGCAATTTACTAGATGGAACACTAACTTGATGGAAGGTAAGCATGTTCATGTGAGATGTATGGCTCACAAAATCAATCTAGTTGTTCAAGATGGGTTGAGAGAAGGGAGTGTGTCTATTGAACGAATAAGACAAGTTGTTAGGTTCATAAGACAATCTCCCGCAAGATGGAAAAAGTTTAAAGAATGTTGTGATCTTGATAGGATAACTTCTAAAAAATTATTGTGCCCGGATGTTCCTACTAGGTGGAACTCCACATATTTGATGTTGAAGGTTGCTACAGTTTATGAGGAAGACTTTACAAAATATTGTGATATTGATTATGGTTTGATGTCATGTATTTCTAACTGCATTTGTGTGGATGGACAACCTGCAGGTCCACTTTTAAGTAGTGATTGGGATAGTGTAAGACGTATTGTGAGGTTTTTTGGAATTTTTTATGAACTCAACTTGAAAGTATCAGGTACACTTTATGTTAAGTCTAATGTGCACTTTCTTGAAATATGTATTGTTGATTCTTCTTTGAAAGAGTTGATGCAAAATGAAGATGTTTTCTTGAGAGAAATGGTAAAGAATATGGAGGAGAAATTTGACAAGTATTGGGGGGATCCACATAAGATGAACAAAATAATTTTTATCTCATGTGTGCTTGATCCACGCCATAAGTTTTATACTCTTTCATTTTCTCTTGTTGCTATGTTTGGAGAGACAGTAGGTTTGAAAATACAAGAGGATGTGAAAACTTACATGGATACTTTGTTCAATGTGTATGCAATAAAAAATGATGGTTTTGGTTCTTCTCCATCTTCTCCATCTCCTCCATCTTCTATTCCATCTTCTCCATCTTCTTCATCACCGCTCTCAAAATTCATGCTAGATTTAAAGAAGCATAAGAAATGTGGCGGAGTTGACACTAAAACGGAGTTAGATAAATATTTGGGTGAAGATGTTGAGGAAGACCATGAAAAGTTTAACATTTTGGAGTGGTGGAAGTTGAACTTACCTAGATTTCCCACTCTTGCTGAGATGGTATGTGATGTGCTAGCCATTACGATTTCTAGTGTTGCCTCAGAATCAGCCTTTAGCACCAGCGGACGCATACTTGATCCATTTAGGAGTTCATTGACTCCTAGATTGGTTCAAGATCTCGTGTGTGTCCAAGATTGGCTTCGGAATGAATCAAAAACTCCGGTTAAAGTTGAAGAAGATTTAGATAAACTTGAACAACTTGAAGCTGGTAAGCCTAACTTATTACTTGTGTTTAATGTAATACTTTCTTTGTATATTTATTTAGATTACTTTTAAACTAATTTCTTGTGTTACTATCTTATTCTACAGAATTTATTAAGATGGGAAGAGAGCCTTGCATTGTCCACATATAATGATTTTCTATTTGTCGTACAAGGCTACAAGCTCAGGTATTTCATTATACACTTGTTTCTTGTTTTGCTTTATGTTTCTGAAATCTGGACAACGTTAACTGTCAGCTTCTATTTCTGAAAATGTGCTTTGAATTGTTTGAAATTGCAGATTTTTTCAGTCCTACTGAGAATCTGGTTGCTTGCTGGTTGCTGGTTGTGGTTACTGTGTTGTTTACAACATATATGTTGCTCTCAGAAGTTGGAACTTGGTTTTTTGTGTAATCTTTTAAAGAACTATTGGTGTTGGTGACTTTAGTAGTTTGGTAACTTTGGTTTGTTTTATTTTTCTATATGACAGTTTGGTTTGGTTTGAAAGACAACTGATTGTGTTTTGTTTAGGCCTTTGGGGTCTTTAGTTTGTGGTTTGTTTATTCCAAGTTGTTGAACTTTTTTAGGTGATGAATGGTGTTTTCTGTTGGACTTTGTCGCTGCTTTCTGTTGTATCATTGTGTTATCCTTTGTTTCCTCATAAACTGTAGACTGTAGCAGAGGATAAGTAGGCAAGGATATCAGTAGAGACTGCTGAAATTCTCTCAGCAAGTTTGTTGATGTTGTTCTTTTCCTTACTGATTTTTTCTTTTCCTACACTGACTTCAAAAAACAGTCCTATGTGTTGTTTCCAGTAATCTGTATACTCAACTGAGCAGAAAGTTAAGTGTAGAAAGTTGTAAAAGTTGAATGTTGAATGTCTAGTGTTGAATGTTGCTACAGGCCTACAACTTTATCCTCTGTTTTGGTGAAAGTAATGGCAAGAATCATTGTGCTTTATCCTCTCTTTAGTCCATTTAATCTTTCTTGTTTGTTAAAAATTGATAAAATATACAGTTGAGTATACAGATTACAGTATAGGATAAAATCCAACATAGGATAATTTAGCGACAATCCGATTCGACAATCCGAAAAAATATCCGATCCAAAGTTTAAAATCCGATCCGATCCAATGTTAAATCAGATCGAATTCGGATTGCGTTTTTCAGAATCCGAAATATGCTAAATCCGATCCGATCTGATGCGTGCACAACCCTAACTGACTCATTTTTAAAAAGTTCATATCTAACTAATTTTTTAGTAGATAATACAGATGGATAACTTTTTTTTAAATTTATTTTGCCACCACTAATGTATGTAGAAGTGGACAATTTTAGTCTTAAATCCTAAAACTAACAATTTAAACCAAACAATGTTAAATTGATTTTTCATTTTTCACTCTCACGTGCTTAAAAGAGAATGTATTCATACTATTCACATCAGTGTCCAAAGATATACACTATTTTCTCCGGTTCATAATAAGTGATTTTTTTGCTTTTGGCACGCCCCTTAAGAAAATACTAACTCTTAGAAAAAAGAAGAAGAAGAGGTATTCATCAAATTACCCTTAATTAAAATTTACATGTTATTACCTTGCCACATTGAGATATGTACATAAGGGCGAATTTTAAAAAAAGAAAATTAATTCCTTCTTGATTATATAAAAAGACACTGATTTTGGACCAACATAAGAAGACCAAAAGGTCACAAATACCGAAGTTTATGGAGGTAAATAATATTTCTTATAATTTAGGTATGCAACTAATAATTCGTGTCAAATTTAGGGGCTTTTAGCTATTTTGCCTTTTTTCACTATGTTGACTAGAGCCCCAACTTCTGAACCTAAAACCCCAACAAAGCCTTTTTGCTTCTCTCCGTAGCCCTTTTACAATTATGGCCACTTTCGCCGCCAGGTCCGTTCTCCGCTCCGCCACCACCTCCGGCCGAGCCGCCGCCGCCAGACTTGCCTCCGGCGCCAAGCCAAAGAGCTCATCCTTTCGTATCCCAACTCAAAAACCCCTCAGCGCTCGCATTTTCAGGTCACACTACAAAAATCTACTTATTAATTTCAAAAATGAATTATTCTCGCCAATTGTTTGTAGAAGTATTTATTTTCCTGATATATTTGATGTAATATATTTTGAAGGTCGCCTGTAGAAATGAGTAGTGTTAGAGTGGAATCGATGTTTCCTTATCACACTGCAACTGCCTCAGCATTACTCACTTCAATGCTCTCTGCTACTCCTCGGAGCTACGGTTGGACTCTTGAAGGTATAGTTACTCTGTATTTGACGCTATTTATCAATCCGTATACGTATTGTATTGGTTTGTTAACCACAAATTTTATGCCTAAATCATGCATAAATCTCCCTTTTATTTTCCTAATTGAATTTATAATTGAATGCTTTTTGTTGAATTGTGTTGACCACTCATAAGCTTAAGGTGTTAGAGATAGGAAATTTTTTGTTTTCTTAATTATACCTTCAACACGCCCTCTCACACGTGGGCCCGGTTCTTTTTCATTGGAAAAGGTCGTGAATATGTTTTTTATATTGTGTGACAATGTGTGAGAATCAAATGCTTGCTCTGGTACCATATTGAATTATCTAAGCAACTTGTATTAAAGCTTAAGTTGTTAGAGAAGTCATGTTTTTATTTACTTAATTCTGTCTTCAACATTTTTGTTTGCTTGTCGATGAATGTATGAAGAGTTTTATATTTGTAAATTATGTTTCTCATGTGTATGAAATACTGTGTAATGCACATTTTCACTAGTTGTGAAATACGAGGAAGCTGATATTTCAGCTTAGCCCATTGGCCTTTGAGTCAACTAGCAAATGGCATTAAGTTGATTGCTTGAGAGTTGGGACAGTCATTAACCATAATGCAAATGCTTGTATTACTTCGAGCTTTGAAATTCAACTAGGTGTCGACCCCAACCTGAACTCCCGAGGAAGGGAAAAGGAAGTATATGAAGAAGAAAAAGGTTGAGGAACAAATATATATTAGTAAAATTGAGTGGAGATGGATAGAGGGGCAGCAGGCCCATTACCCGTTGAGTTTTGGACTGTGCGCCACTAGCCCTCCGGAATATTCTCGGTTATCAAAACTATTAGCAAAATTGAAATATCTTGAGTGTTAACAATAGAATTCAGAATTATATATTAAAGAACCAATGTGCTAGAAATCTGTTACTTTGCTTTGCCATATTATGTTATCCAAAAGGGACGTTATTCCTAGATGAAAAGTAATTAAAAAAAATTCTTCGAACTTCTGCAGTTTTGATGCACCAGCCATAAGCTACTTTCTTCTATGTTCTATCTATGTTTCCTCTTTCTTCTCTGAAAGTAAAAGATGCATACTTAATATTGTAGGGCAAGAGAGGACTAGATAAGATCACGAACTTGAGTTCGAGTTATACAAATATCTTTTCACTCTGTCGATTTAAGTAATTGATAACAGTTTTCTTTCTTAGGTTTGGTGAGGAACCTCCCCTTTGATATGTAACTAACTAAAATCTGTTGATTTAGCAAAGGAAAAGCAATGTTAGCATATGTAGAAGGATCATCATTGTTTACACCGCCTCTCTTTTTCTTTCTCCACTGTCAGTATATGGCTTAACTATCGCTTGGGTGTCAACATATGTGGCTAAACTTGTTGATGTGATATTTGGTATTAATATAATGTGCCTTGACCGCCTTCAACTTCCGCATCGTATGATTACTGCTGACACGTAGTTCATTCTCTTGACTCGATTAAGGCAACAATGTTCCCTGCTTCATGATTTTCCCAGGAGTAAGTTAGAGTTGAACTTTCCTAGAGACTGTCGTATTGTAGGCTCATCTCTGTTTATTCTATTTTGACCTTCCAATCTACACAGAAAACTTTATAGTGATCAAGATTCTATATATTAATTCCCAATGGAAACTTCTAATTGCTTGACTTCAATTTCCTAAATGAATTAAATATTGTTCTCCTCTGAATATCATTGTATTATGTCATTATGCTGACACTTGAAATCAGCATTGGATGTTATTCGCTGTGTTCATCTGATCGTAGATTGAAATACATTAGATTTTGTGAATCATGCTGCTGTATTTGATTATTGATGATTTAATTCCATTGATAAGCCGAAGAAAATTAAATCAGATTTTCTGCGGGCCTAAAGTTGATTAGCATACATATGTTGCGTTTTCAGTTGTAGTTCTAAAGATGTAGCTTAATTCTAATACTTGGCATTTAATCAGATTGCAATGATGATGCATGATGAATGTCAGAGAGTACAAGCAAAGTGAAATATCCATGCGGTGTAAGAACATGAGAAGTAGATAGTGACTGAGAACATGGGATGTTTTTCTTTTTCTGAACTTTGGCTTCTTTTGTAGTGTATTTCCGATGGCGAAACTCTTTTCAAGAAAAAACTTGAATTTGTCTTGAAAGCATTTTTATACTAGTGCTTAATCTGTTGGCTTTGGATGGTGTTAGAAAAAAGCAAGTTACTTTTAGTATCTACGAGATTTTAAGTTACTTGGGATATGCTGCTCTTGAAAGTATCTAATGTGTTCTTGTACTGTTTGTTCATGCCAAGTTGCTTCTGGAAAATTCTGAGTATACCCACTAAAGTTTCACGGGAGCCTATGGACAATTAGAAGCATTCATGTTTTGAAATGTCATAGATTAGTCTTAGACTAGCCTCAAGAGTGAAACATGATGAAGAATATATGTTTGCTAGGCGAGATCTTTGAGTTGTCAATAACAATCTTAGGCTTTGCTAGTTCTTTTCAAAAAAAAATCTTAGGCTTTGCGAGCTACAGGCTAAAATTTTTGTTTTCTACGTTATCACTGCTAGGAGCAGATCAAAATATGTGAACAAAATCTGAAGCAAGCCATTGAAAAGGAAAATGGAAGTGATAAGCTTAAGCTCTAATCTATTCATTACTATGTAAATGCTGGTGTTACTTCTAGTATTCATGAACTATTGAATTGTTCCACTTAAGTTTCTTGTAACCAACTAAATATCTTAGTAGATTGAACTTGAATACGTGATAAGTTACAGTGAACTGATTATAGATGGTTCCCTCATCACAAAATTTTCTCCTATATCCATCCTAACCTTTTTACTACGGGTGGGAAGGTGTTCGGATTTATTTTGGTATTGCCTTGAGATTGTATTCTTGTACTCTTATTGGATCTTTGGACCGCCGAAGTTATAATGAAAAGTTTTTTACTAGTTTAAAGTGTGGTATAGCTGATAGTAGTGTCCATCCAAATAGGCAAGGTAACTTGAGATTTCAACTTGTGCTGATAGTTGAATTCTGTCTTCATTAGGTATTCAACCTGCTGAAATAGGAAAAACTTCTTCTTTGACTTTTACGGTTTCATTTAACATAGAACACAGATGTTCTTAATTAAAAATATCCTTACTTCTTCAAATGGTTAAGAGGTTTTCGTGACACATTTGTGGTGATCTGCAGTTTTTGTCTGATAAATAGATTGATCAGCAAGTACTGTTTATTGCAGGTTTGTGAATCGTGTGGATCTGATTGATTACCAATCAGTTATTAACGTAAATAGGCTCTGAGATAACTGAATAAGATTATCTTGAGGGACTAAATCTGCTTAGCATATACTTTTGCATCTCTCATTGTAGTTGTTCAAATTTAATAATGTTTAGGGATATTCTAATACTTGGTATTCAATCAGATTGCAATGATGATTTATGATGTCGGAGGGTTCAACCGAAGTATTATGTCCATGCAGTCTAAGAGAATATCTGAAAACTAGAGTACTGTATGAGCTCCGAAGAAGAAATATTTGGTTTCTTCTGCGACTGTCATTTGATTTGTTAGACTGGGATTGTTTTCCCTTCCAGTGAATTCTAACTTCTTTTGAAGTATTTGTTAAGTATTTACTTGTTGAATTCCTCTGAAACTCATTGTGCTTATAGATTATGTGAGAACTAAATATGAAGAAAGAGCACGGCTCAGATGCATCACTTTTGACAATGGCTTTTCCTTGTTTAGGGCTGTGACTACATGCTTATTGGCTTCCTTTCGGCTTCAAGATTTTGTTAACTGTTCCCAAATTTGTTACTATGTAATCTGTGAACTTCAATAAGACTTCTTTGAACAAAGTGTTTAGAATCATATTGATACCTTATGTATCCCCCTTTTTGCCAACTTTTGGTACTTGTTATATAGGTAACTGATTATTTCTCTGGCCTCCCGTAAGTGTTTCTTTTGTTCTTGCATTGTAGATGGATGATTGTTATGCGGTGCATGTCGTCATAGAACAATGGATGTAGATGGACAATATAACAGTAACTCCCCAGAAATCTACATTAGTTTTGTATTTTGGAGCTAAATCCATATCTTTGTATTCTTTGCCATCATAGAGTAGGACTGCCCGACTGCCTGGCCATCTCTGGGAAAGCTTTCAGTTATGCAGAAACCCATTTTTTATCAAATGAGTGCTAGGAATAATTTCTATAAGAAGTTACTATCTGACTGAAAGTAATCAAGTTCAAGTTGAATAGTACTATAATTTGTCACAAACGATCTTGGTTTATATTCAGAGTTTTCTTGGGATTGGTTGGGTGAGATTGAGCCTGTAAAATGCAAGGATTGAAGCTTTCACCTTGCTCGTTGATGGAGTTAGAAGAGAGAGAGAAGCAGAGCACATGGAAATGATAACCGTTCCATTAGCTCATTCAGACACTGTACATATATACTAACCACTGACTAACGCTAATTAATTTATCCAACTAACACGGTTCACTAACAGCTGTCATTAACTACCTAACAGCTGTAACTAACTTCCAAACCAACTAATACACTTGAGCTGCACATGCTCTATTTGAACATGCCCCTCAAGCTGGAGGGTGCAAGAAATTGAGCACACCAAGCCTGCCAAGTAGATGCATGTGTTGTGCAGTCCCTAGCCCCTTTGTTAGTAAGCCTGCTTGTTGATCCTTGTGTTCACATGAACTGCCTTGACTACTCCGTCCTTAATCTTGTCTTGAGTGAAGTGGCAATCAATCTCGATATGCTTTGTTCTCTCATGTAGGATTGGATTTTCTGCAATATGTATGGCTGATTTACTGTAAGTAACCTGAACTCCCAACTCCTTAAACAGCCGCAATAGCCATGTTATTTCTGTTACTGCTCAGCCTCAACTGAACTTCTGGATACAGTTTGCTGCTTCTTTGATTTCCATGACACTAACCTGTCTCCAAACTTTACAACATAGCCAGTGCTAGACCTCCTAGTATGGGGACATGCAACCCAATCTGAATCACACCATCATGTGAGTCTTTCTGCATTTCCAGAGCTCATTAGAATGCCTTGCCCAGGTGCACCCTTCAAGTATCTTATAACTCTCATTGCTGATTCCCAGTGAGACTTCTTAGGCCTTCGCATAAATTGGCTTAGTGTTTGTACTACATAGTTGACATCAGGCCTAGTAATAGTGACATATAAGAGCCTGCCCACTATTCTTTGGTAGGAACTGATGTCTTCTAGTAACTCATCTCCTCTAACACCATTTGCTTGGTCATATTCAGCAGTTGTTCTTCTGCCATTTGCCTCTAGTGGTGTAGAAGCTGGCTTAGCTTCAGTCAGCCCCAACTCTGAGATTAACTGCAGTATGTACTTTCTTTGATTTAGTAGAATTCCAGCCTTGGATCTCAACACTTCAATGCCTAAGAAATATTTGAGTTCTCCTAAGTCCTTGACTCTGAATTGTTGATGCAGAATAGCTTTGGCATGTTCAACCAACTCTGCACTATTTCCTGTGATTAGAAGATCATCTACATACACTAATATAATCAACAATGAATAAACATGATGGCTCTGAACAAAGCTTGCACTCAGTAATGCCTCAGTTAGTTTGATATTCCTCTGCCTTGAGGCTTGTTTGAGCCCATATAAAGATTTCAACAGCTTGCAAACTTTCTCTCACCATGCTGCCTGAACCCTTCTGGTAACTGCATATATACTTCCTCAAATAAGTCACCTTGTAGAAAGACATTGTACACGTCCATTTGAAATAAATTCCAGCCCTTTGAAGCTGCTAATGCTATCACAGATCTCACAATGACCATTTTGGCCACTGGTGAGAAGGTGTCATGGTAGTCCAACCCCTCTCTTTGGCTATATCCTTTTGCAACTAACCTAGCCTTGAATCTCTCAACTTCACAATTTGATTTGTACTTGATTTAATACACCCATTTTAAGCCCACTGTATTCTTTCCTTTTGGTAAGTCAACTATGCTCCATGTTTTGTTATCTTCCAAAGCTTTGACCTCCTGTTTCATTGCTTCCACTCATCTATTATCATGTACTGCTTACTTGAATGTTTGTGGCTCCACTAGTTGAGAGAACTTTGATAGATAACATTGATAGCTAGGAGTAGTCTTGTCATAGGCCAAATAGTTTGAGAGTGGATAACCGCAGGTGTTAGACTTCTTGTTGATGACATAATCTTTCATCCAAATAGGCTCCTTGGACTGTTTGATGGACTTTCTACCACATTGTGGTTCTCCATTTGCATTATCATTTTCCAGAATATGTTGTGACTTCCTTTATCTTCTTCACTTCCTTGAGCTGCAGATGGAATTTCAGTTTCTATTCCAGCTTGTGTTTCTTCCTCATTCACTGACGTGTCTTGTAGCTCATGAGCCTGCAGATCTGTTTGAACTTCTTCCTCATGATGAGTCTTCTCCTTTAGCTGGCATATTTTGAGCTTCAATTGTGGATCTCATCTCCGTAGTCTCAATGTATAGGGGAGAACACATCTGAGAGTTCAACTCCTGATGAGTATAACCTCTTTGTGGCCAAAGTACCACTATTTCCATGAGCAAAAGTAAACATTGACTCTCTGAATGTGAAGAATTGTTTGGTCTTCAGGTCTAGGAGTATATACCCCTTCTGTGTCTCTAAATACCCCATGAAGATAGACATCCTTACCCTTTCTGCAAACTTGTCTCCCTTGGGCAAGACTATTGCAAAGCACAAACATCCAGTACTCTCAAATGCATCAGTGATGCCTTCTTGTGGTGCAATAGCTTAAAAGGTGTCTTGCCTCCTAGGACACTAGAAGGCATTCTGTTGATCAAGTTTACTGCACTCTTCACACAAATACCCCAATACTTGATAGGTATTGATCCTTGAAGCTTTAATGCTCTAGTAGTGTCCAAAATATGCCTATGTTTCCTTTCAACTATACCATTCTGTTAAGGGGTATATGCACAACTGCTTTGATGAATTACGCCAATACTATTTAGCAGTTCTGCACACTGAGTATTAAAAAACTCAGTCCCATTATCTAATCTAATAAGCTTGACCGAAGTCATAAATTGGTTCTGAATCATGTTCAAGAATTGTTTCATCACAATTATGATCTCGGATTTCAGTTGTAGAACATATATCCATGTGTACCTTGAGTAATCATCCACAAATGTAAGAAAATAGTGTTTTCTATCAAAAGTTGGAATTTTATAAGGTCCCCACAAGTTCATGTGTACAAGGTTAAACAAAACATCAGCTCTAGAGTCACTAAGAGGAAACAACAGGTATTCTATGCTAAACTACTAGTATTAATATGTAGGGCTCTCATATTTTTCATGACAGAGAGTGTCAGGATGGCCTAGCCTCTTATGCCACAGAGTGCTATCTCTTTCAACTGCTCCGCTCACTGCATTTATCGCTTTTATTCTGTTAGTCAATCTACCACCTTTGAGCACATACAATCCTCCATTTTTCTTTACCAATCTCCTTTACCTTGCCATTCGAAAGATCCTGAAATACAAAGAAGTCGGGGAAGAAATTGACATTGCAAGATAGTTCCTTGGTTAGCTTGAAAACTGATAATTGGTTGAACCTAAAATTAGGTACATAAAGCACATTTTTGATTACTTGTCAAATAGTCTAGCATTACCAATGTGAGTGATATCAGCTTTCTCCCCTGTAGGTAAGTGTACCTTATCTCTGATGAACCTATCTGTGCCCTTGGTATTTTCAAGCAATTCTAGACTAGAAGCAATATGACGGGTTGCCCCTGAGTCAACAATCCAATCTTTGTCCTTGTGATAAAATTTAGACATTAGACTAATGACCTTACTTGCTGTAATTTCTTGATACTCCCCAGTCTTTGCTGAGAAGGCTGAGTATCTGGCTATATTGCTCATCAATGAAGTAATTGCCTCTGTCAGCAAGTTTCATAAGTTGTCCACCCTCAGCTGCTTGAGAAGGTGAGCTTGC
The DNA here is from genome assembly GCA_005239495.1 of Nicotiana undulata. NCBI lineage: Eukaryota > Viridiplantae > Streptophyta > Magnoliopsida > Solanales > Solanaceae > Nicotiana > Nicotiana undulata. Next base: position 21,895 of record ML241738.1, read on the forward strand.
ATCTGCATGATTCACAACAAGTGATTCCCTTTTCCAGTTGTCTGGTTTTCCTCGACTATAGCTCTGAGTTCCAGTACCAATTTTCTTCCTTTGATCAAAATCAGATGGGTAGCTAATGAGTTTGTAGCAATTTTCTTTGGTGTGGTTCCTCATGTGACAATGCTCTCATTGCATAAATTGCTTCCTTCCTCGAAAGCCTCTACCTTTCCTGACTGCATTGCCCGAGCATCAGCCTTATCAGTCACAATATTAGCACCAGTTGTTTGTTGGCTCTCATGTATAATCATAGCATATGCTTGATTCAGATTTGGTGCAGTGGTCTTCATCAGGATTTGTTTGCGTGCTTGATCATACGAATCATTCAACCCACTTAGGAACTGTATTACTCGTTGTTGGTGAATCATTTCTACATTGTCCTTTGATTTTGGACATCTATAGTTAGATAATGGGGCTAATACATCATATTCATGCCAGAGCTCCTTCAATTTCGAGAAATAGACTGAAACTGAGCTAGTTCTTTGTGATGATGTTGCAATTTCATGATGCAACTGAAAAATCCTCACTCGATTGACCTTGTGAAACCTCTCTAGCAGATCTTCCCAAAACGAGATGTGCATCTGATGCATAGACGATACCATCTAGGAGTTCTGCACACATTGTTCATGATCCATGACAACCACTGCATTGCAAGTCTCCTATTGTTCCTGCAATTCAGCTATTTTGTACAGATCCTTCTTGCATGTGCCAGTAACGAACCTTAGCTTCCTTTTTCCCGAAAGTGCAATCCTGATCGACCTGCTTCATAGCCAGTAATTGTCCGATCCACTGAGTTTCATTCGTATTAAAACTGAGCTTAGAGTTTCTGATGGACGTAGGTATAAAGGATGTGTGTGGTCGATCGAAGTTTCTACCATTTTCAGAATAATCGAATAGTAATAAATCAAATTTTTGTGAGTTTAATCCTAAACGAAGATGTGATGTGTGGAATCAATTACTCCTGCTTTGATACCATGCTAAAACGCAAGGACTGAAGCTTTCACCTTGCTCGTTAATGGAGTTAGAAGAGAGAGAGAAGCATAGCACTTGGAAATGATAATTGTTCCATAGCTCATTCAGTAGCTAACACTATACATATATACTAACCACTAACTAACGCTAATTATATTATCCAACTAACACAATTCACTAACAATTGTCATTAACTTGTTAAGAGATGTAACTAACTTCCTAACCGACTAATACACGTGAGCTGAGCCATTCTAGTTCATCGAGTGCTCTGCCTTCGCCCTTGTGACAACGAAAAGACACTGAAGTAGAAGAATAAAAAGTTGTCATTATTACTAGTAAAGATGATGCTATTATTTTCAAATTGACGAATTTGTAAAATCATTCGTGCAAAAACCTTTTAATCTTAGTTCATTCTTCTTAGGGCTCGTTTGGTACGAGGATACGGGACAATTAATTTCGAGATTAAATTTGAGAAGAGTTTATTCCATGTTTGATTGGGATAAAATCGTAATATAACTAATGCCGGGATTGTAGTATGTTTTATATCTATGGGAGGGTAAGATAACTAATCCTGAAATAATTTATCATGTGATATAACCAATCCCAGGATAACTAAATATATATCATAACAACTTCTCCTGCCTTTATGGGTTTCTATCGCTTGGCTATGTCAATGGACTTTATCGAAGGGATTTTTATAAGTTTATTAGTCCATTCCACAAGGAATTTTACTTTTTTATATTTGGAAATAATTTAAATTTAGATATTTTATTTCACACTTATTGACATGACTTTATACTATAGAAATCTTATGACATATTAAGAGCACAGTTTTTTTTTAAATCTTTCCAATTTTATTTTTTTACCTTATCAAATTAAAACAGAGGGAATAGTAACTTGGTAATGATACCCGAAAAGTTTGTCCCTAACATTAATTTTCAGGCGTAGTAGTAGGTATTTGAAGATGATTGGAGTTAAAATGTACCCATGTCATTACACCCTTAGTGTTGGCATGTAGGGCATAGTGGTGGCAAAATGAAAAAAATAATAATTAAAAATGGGTTGGATAATAAACTTTTTTAAAATGGGTCAACTCTGGATAAGAACCATATTATTCAGTCAGAAAATAGATAATTAATGTGTTTAATTTTTATATTTGTAAAGCCTCAAATTGGGGTTCCTCGAGTTAGGGAGACTAAGAATTCTCCCAAAAGTAATCTATGCAAGAAGTCATGGATAATATGGTTACCCATATTATCCGCCGGTTAGCCCGTTTTTTATCCATATTAAGTATGGGTCGGGTTGAATAATTTATCCGGCTTTTCATTATCCGGTTTCGACCCGAATCATACCCGACCCGACCCGACCCGGTCGTTTGCCACTCTTAGGCACAAGAATGGGAAAACAAGTAAAATTGTCAATAAAAATCACACTGCACCTTGACTTTACTAGAGTCTGAACACAAATGTAGTGTTTGTTTGTGGGGCACGTAATTCAGGTTCTTTTCATTCTCGTGTGTGTCTCTCTATACACACACACACACCATGTGTGAACTCTCATACTATTGTGTATGAGAATGCTTAATGCCATAGTTCCATGCACATGAGTTTGAGCTACAAAACAAAAGGCTTTGTTTTGATAATATCCATATCCTCTGATCAATTCTTAGCGTTGAACAATGTAAAACAAACACTTGTAGAATATTCTTAAATTACATACAAACACACACACACACAAGATGTGTATATCAATTAATTAACTTGTGAGTGTGTCCGCAATTATTATTGAGATGTAATCTAACGATCAATAAAATGGGTGAAAACTGTCGGACGTTAGAGTTCAAATATCCGCTGAGACAAAATATATTATGTGATTTTTTTCCATTTATGTAACAGTTAGTGGGTAGAGTTACTTGGTACATGCAATGACGGATATATATTAAACCTTATGGGTGCTTAAGCACCCATTGTTTTTTAGCCAAATATTATGTCTTTAGGTTGGAGACGGGTAATTATGTACAAAAAATATCAATTGAGCACCCAAGAAATGTAGAAAATCCAGTTAAAGATAGTTGAACACCTATGACTTAAAGATCCTGAATCCGTCTATGGGTATATGTATTGGTGAGAAATAGTAATACTTGATTAAATAATCGAGGCATGCACAATTGATCCGAGCACTATTATTATGAAAAGAAAAAAAATTCAATATTGTAAATAATCATTCCTCAAACCACTTTTACAAGTTACTAAAAACCAACGTTATTGTTATTGGTAAAATTCAGTATGAAACGTGAAATATATGTTTTATTCATATTGAGCTATCTAACCAGTAAACCCTTTGAAGACTTTTAGCCTGAGTTAGTGGTAATCTTCCTTTCACATTTCAGTGACGAAAAAAGTCAAAACTGTCGAATCACAATAATACTTTTGTCACATTCTGTTATCCGATTAGGTAAATGCAACTCGAAGAAATGCTAAGATGACAACGTAAAGTTAAGAAGAGTAAAAAAAAACTAGCCTGGTGCACTAAATTCTCGCTATGCTCGAAGTTCGAGGAAGAGCCGGATCATAAAGGTTTATTGTACGCAATCTTATCTTTTTCTGCAAGAGGTTGTTTCCACGGCTCGAACCCGTGGAAAGATTATGTATTATTAATTGTGCAAAAATTATGTATACATTTAGATAATTTATAAAAATCATTACAAGTAAATATCTATAATAATATATAATAGGGAGTTGATCATTAAAAGTGATAACTATATGTAAAGGCATACCTAGATCATGCATGTATTAAAAATTTACGCTATCATATTACATATAACGTAAACCTAAAAAACGCGGAGATAATGTCACAATCAGACTGTTGAGATGTTTCTATTAAAATTGTTTGGTGTTACATTTTTTTAGAGGGAAATCGCAGCCGTTATAATCTTTGTCATAGCCTCTGTATTTCGGGTGAGCACTCAGTGGTGAGTATTGGGTAAATCTTCCTTGTGTAATAGCCTGCAAACCACACATAGAATGTAAAACTGCACTAGGCAATTCCTATGCGACAGACTCAGACCCAAAAGGCATTGAAAGGGATCGATCTCCCGTCGCCCATAAGGACAACACCCTCCAAACCTAGAGGCGGACCTACATGTTGTAATGAGGGGTCACCGGATGTAACGACCCGGTCTGTCGTTACGTAGAACCTGCATTATAATTACTGTTATTGACTTGTTATAGGTTGGTTATACTGTTATTGATGTGTTAGAGTTGGTAGGCTTGAAATCGAAATGGTCGTAGTGAGAGTTTAGTCATTTAGTCTTTAAAAATAGCCTTAAAATGGAAAAAGTCAACTGAGAGTTGACTTATTGGTAAACGACTCCGGAATGCGGATTTTATGGCTCAGATAGCTTCGTTAGGTGATTTGGGACTTAGGAGTGTGTTCGGAATAATTTTGTGATATCCGGTGTAGAATTAGGCTTGAATTTGCGAAAGTTAGTTTTTGGCGATTTTTGACCGTCAGTGAAAAATAGGCTATCTGGTTCGGAATGGAATTCCGACAGTTGGAATAGGTTCGTAATGTCATTTTGGATATGTCTGCAAAATTTCAGTTCAATCGGAGTTATTTTGGATAGTTTCGGCATCGTTGGTGGATTTTAGACATTTCAAAGTTCTTAGGCTTGATCCGGTGTGATTTTGGTGTTTTGATGTTAGTTATGGTGTTCCGGGGGTGCAACTAAGTTTGAATGATCATATGTGATGTGTTGGTATAATTGGTTGGGGTCCCGAGGGGCTCGGGATCGATTCCGGATGATTAACGGACCAATTCGTGTTTGAGACTTAGGCTGAATTGCTGGTATTTTTACAGCAGAACCTTATTCACTGCGATCACAAAGGAATTAGTGCGATGACAGAGAGTTAATTTGAGGCAGGCTCATTTGTACTGTGCGATCGCAATAAGAGGCATGCGATCGCGGAGAAGGGGAGATGGGTCCAGTGCGGTCGCGTGCATGAGGGTGCGATCGCACAAGGGAGTTTTGGGCGCGTGGGGTCGGTGACAGAATGCACTGTGCGATCGTGTGCACCGTGCTGCGATCACGAAGGAGGAGGGAAAGTTGTGCTGTACGATCGCGTATGATTGATCGCGATCGCGGAGAGTAAATATCTGGGCAGTATAAAAATAAACCTTCAGCGATTTTAGCGTTCTTTATATGTACGGACTCAGGAGATGACGAAGAATATTTTGGTATAAAAATTTCTGAGTTCCGAGGCGCGGGCTCAGGAGTAAGGTTTTGACTAATTTCGGGTTTTGAGCCAAAATTGTTTTTTTTCCCAATTGGAATTCATTCCTTAAGCATAATTTGATGATAAAAATCTGAACTTGGTAGATTTGGAGCGCTCGGAGGTTGATACGAGAGGCAAGCGTATTGCGGAGTAGTTTGCGGGCTAGTTTGAGGTAAGTAACGTCTTTAAATCCTGTCCTGAGGGTATGAAACCCCGGACTCTGCAACCTTTCACGGGTTTTGGAATGCAAAGATTGGAACTTTGGAAATATATTCCATATTTAGGCAACTATTGAGTTGCGAAACCGATTTTTAAGCCTATGCTTAATAGTATTGATATGATTTGGGATGTAAGCCATGTTTGGGGCCTAGTGCCGACTTGTTTACCCCTTGGGGGGGCTGTTTTTACTATTTTCCTCACTGATATGTTATAATTTTCACTCAGTCTTTTCTCGATAAATTGTTTTGACACTCAGAGTATTTTGATACTATTTATTGAAAATGAAACACTATTTTTGGGTCGAGAACCCGGTATATTTATGGCCTGAAGGGCATGTTGAGAGTGTCTGACTGAGTGAGGCTGCAGGCCAATAATGTGAGAATGATATGATATGAGTGAGGCTGCGGGCCTATATTGTGTGTGATTTATGCCATGTTGTAGCTTGTTATAGCGCTTGGGCTGTAGGAGCCCGTCCGGAGTCTGTACACACCCCTAGTGAGCGCTGGTACCTAATGAGCGATGCCCGCGGGGCTTATACTGAGTGATTGTGAGGATGCCTGATGGGCTGATACTGAGTGACTGTGAGGATGCCTGATGGGCTGTTATTGAGTGATGGTGAGGATGCCTGATGGGTAATTGTTACGGGAAATGATTTTGGCCCGAGGGGCAGATTTATGAAAATTTTACTGAGTTTTCGACTACGATTCACTCTGTTTTTTCAAACTGATTTTTACTGAGGATTTCACTGAGATATATTGATATTATACTTATTTTCAAAGAATTTCTGGAAACTGGTTTTCGAACTTATGTATTTGATGAGTATTTTATGGTGACTTGGTGTTTTACTGGTTTTGTGAATTGGTATATCTGCGCTGTGTGTTTTATATTTCTCAGACTGTGATTTATTTTCATTACTACTGAGTTGGCGTACTCATCATTACTCCCTGCACCTCTGTGAGCAGATCCAGGTATTGATTTGGAGCAGTAGTCGTCCGAGTTCGTTATCAGCAGCTCACGGGATTTCGAGGTAGCTGTCCAGCGTCCACCGCTTCTCCATTTCCCTTCCTTATTTAGTTTTAGCATTTCATTCCTAGACTTATTAAAAACAATTAGCAGAGTTAGTTTTATTTCGTAGATGCTCGTGACCATGTTGCCTCCAGTCTTGGGAGGTTTTGTTTAGAGTTGTTTAGACTATTATTGGGGCGCTAAGACTAAAAAAAATTATTTTTTTATGCTATGCTTGCTGTTTATTATTAAATTGTGAATTAATATAACGGAACAAATGCGTAGTAATGTGATGGTTGGCTAGCCTAGTTCCACGATAGGCGCCATCACGACCTGTTAGGATTTGGGGTCGTGACACCGGACCTCGTAAGCTTCGAGAATTTTTTTGTATATGTATATGTATATACCTTGAAAATAGTTAGTTTAAAGCACGTGGTACCCTGAACCCTTAAAAGCCTTTATGGGGCACTGGTTGAGCAGAATATTGTGCCCCCATCGTGTAAACATCCTATGTCCGCCTCTGTCCAAACCAACTGGGCCGTCCTTTGGGTATGCCTTTGCCATTAGCGATATGCTATAAATATTATTATTTCTGGTGGTCACGCGGAGATTTTCATTAATCTGTACTTATTAATATACACTTAAGAAAGAAGATATGCTTTTTTTTAAAAGAGAAAAAAAGTGGAAAAAAAATAATAGAGAGAAAACGAAAGGTTTCTTGATTCCATTGGTCATTTAGTGTTACACCCCATATTTTCGTACGTGAGAGTACATCGTAAGTCAATTGATGTAAGCTGAGAAATAAGATTCTATTTGATGGAATATAAAGTAAGTTAATCATGTTACGTTGGAGGTTACAAATATTTAAGATCATGAATAACGAGTACCAAGAGGGTTGGAAAGCTTAGAAGCTAAACCAACTGAAGAGAATAAGTTTCGTCAAAAGTCGACGAGTTTGGAATGTTATAACATGTACTTTAGGGTGAGAATATGGTTAATTAAATTATAAGGAGGTTATTCTATGAGTTAATTTTGTCATATGATAGTCGTGTGCTACGTTTTGAAGTCAAGCAAGTTTTGGAACAGAAGTTGGAATAGGTCTTCACAAGTTACATTCATAAATTTGTTGAAACTTAGGTCGAATGTAGCTGCACTTTTCTCCCAATATACTTATAATTAAGGGATTATCTACCTACCACACTGAATATCTATGAGTCTAGTTTCCAACGCATTAAACCGTTCATCAATACAACATAGGAGTAGAGTGATATTTGCAATTTTGCGAGACTGCGCAGACATCATAAGTGACAAGTAGGTGGATCACTAGAGCTTTTTGAGCAATACATTTCATGTACTATATTAGGTCTTATTGGGACATATAATATACCACATTGAAGGTATTGGAATTTAGTTTCCAACGCTCTTAACCGTTCGTTCATACGACATCGGGATAAAAAGATATAAGCGTCGGAAGATGGACCAATCCTAGGGTGCCAAGCTAGCACCTCTTTGACTTTTTCCAAAATAGATATATATGTGTCTTAGGTCGGCTTTATCTTCATATTTCAGAATAAAACGACCAGAGAACACCCATAAATATAACCTCAAGCTATCTACTAGGGCTTCAAAGAAGACTATCATCCCGGGCATAAAATCGAGAAGCAATAACATCAAAACGATCCCTACGATGTAAGTGTCATTATACCGCCTCTTCTTTTTCTTTGTAGTTAGAGTTTTGGAAGTTACTTCATAGTTAAGAAACATCTAATATCTGTATTTAAAGGTTTAAATATCAATGAAGTTTGATAAATGTATTTCCTAATAGTTAGAACGCACGGGACGGTGATCGAAAGCCGTGAGTTCGAGTTATTTGACTTGTAGCGGACTGTTTTGTATTGCTGTTGGGCTGCGTGTTTTAATACTATTTTGTGGAGTTTTGGAGGAGGAAGGGTGTGGAGAAACACCATATAGATTTAGGGTTTTGATCTGGTCGTTAGTTGTAACATTTCCGGGTCGTTTGACACGACTACGGTGATCGTCTTATGTGTGAAGTGATTAGGTTGTGTGTGGACTGTTTTGGGAGGCTCAATAT
>ML241738.1:30546-42972 GCA_005239495.1 Nicotiana undulata
AGCTTGGGCTTGAGGTTGGGACAGTGTATACAAGGTATGTGCATCTATTCCTTTCCTTCTTTTGCATGACTCCGATTGTACATAATGCAATGAACGAGCTACCAAAGATACTCTACTCTTAGAAGCTAGCAGTACTTACATTGTTTCCCTTCTTATGGAACAATTGATGTTGAGGTTGCTTCTCTTATTCTTATTCTCAATGTTGTTGGTACTTCCTGATTCTTATAAGATTCTCGATGAAGAGTTAGCCCTAATGATGTGTACGGAGAATATCGACCTTACGTCACTCCGTAATGTTCAGAACATGATTCCAATGAGTCCTGCATGCAATATATATATGTATCTATTTTACTCTACGGAGCCGCGCTATAGTCGGTCGGGTATGGCACATGTTGTGCAACCACTGATCAGTTGGGTTTACCGAGTCCTCTTTGAGGCCGGGTATGATATGATAATGATGATGCCCACAGAGGCGAATGTTCTATGATGATGATGATGCCCACAGAGGCGGATGTTTTAAAAGATTATGTATATATATGTATCATGCATTTCATGTTACTGTCTCTTAGAAGCACTCAGATGTTACAGGTGGTATCTTCTCTACCTCTCTTTACATTATTGTTCATATTTATATTGACCAGCCTTACATACTCAGTACTTTATTCGTACTGACGTCCTTTTATTTGTGGACGCTGCATGTCGTGCTGCAGGTCCTGATAGACAGGTAGACACAGCTCTCCCACCATAATAGGCTTTCCAGTTCAGCGGTCATAGGCGAGATCCTTTCTCCGAACTTGTCGTGGTCTTGGTATGCATTTTTGTTATAGATATTATGGGTATGCCGGGGCCCTGTTCCGGCTATGTTGTATTACTTATGCTCTTTTAGAGGCTCATAGACAGGTGTCAACTCATGTATAATTTGGTATGCCTTGTTGGATAATTTTGTTGTATAATCTTTCATGGCAGCGTTGTAGCTCATACCTTTTATGTAGTTTCTTAGCAATCTTGTCATCCCATGTGATGTATGTTCATGATCAATATCTACCATTTATATTGATCTCATTATCCCTTAAAGATAATAAGAAGGTTAGATAAAATGTACGTTGGTGCTCGGCAAGTATGGCCCGGGTGCTAGTCATGATCCTCCAGTTTGGGTCGTGACATTTAGCTTATTAGCTGCTGCAGAAAAATGTAACGTAGCTGCAAAGTTAACATGCTACACCATATATATCTATATCTATATATATAAAAGTGGGCAATACATAAGTGAGGTGGCACCTCTCTTAAGCCAAGAAACACATTTATCTTTTTTCTCCTTTTTTTGGATTTTTCATAATTTTTTTCATTTATTTTATATTAAAAAATTTATCTTCATAACTCACACCTCTTTATCTTCATAACCTATATTTTAATAATCTCAGTAACTCTCATGCCTTTCATATTCATAACCTTTAAATGTTTAATGTGTAAGTTTATGACTATTTATTATAGTTCCTCCATATGTACCTATAGAAGGACCTCTATGTTTTGAAGAAATATGATTGAGGAGTGTGTGATTCTTAAGAAGAATGTTTAAGAGGAGTTTCAAGTAATAATGTGAAGATCGAAGTAAAGCGTATTTCACAATTCTCAGTAATGGTCTTTGATTTTGTCATATTAACTTTATGTTGCATAAGTTGAAGTAATGATTTTTTTTCCAAATAATATATACATAGAGAATTTGATATCTGTTTTTTGTTGTATATATTTAACGAAGTTTAAGCAGAAGAGATGAAGATGAGAGTTCAACAATGGTGGAGAGAAAATTCTAGAGAATTAGTTGGAGAGAATTCATTTTCTCATTCTATCTAATGCAACTGTATAGAGTACATCGATTATATATAGACAAAGTGCTGAAGCTATCTAACTGATATTTACATGTTATAATTAACTGTAATTTCTCTCCACTAACCGCCTAACCACTCAGCTAAGTGACAGCTAATTGCCAGCTCATTATTCCACAATTTCCACACGTGCTATGTAACACCTCCACTCTCAATACTCCCCCTCAAGCTGGAGGGTGCGAATACGTTTAGCATCTCCAGCTTGGATATGAGGTACTCATGTTGTTGTCTTGGTAATGCTTTGGTTAACACATCTGCCAATTGATTCGTTGAACACACATGTACTGTTTTAATCACCCATGCTGTATTTTTTCTCTAATAAAGTGACAATCGATCTCGATGTGCTTAGTCCTCTCGTGATACACATGATTAGCCACTATTTTCAAAGCTGCCTTGCTATCACTGTGTATGTTCACTGGTAATTCCACTTCTGCACCCAACTCATTGAACAAGTTTATTAACCAAACCAATTCTGATACAACCGATGCCATACTCTTGTATTCTGCTTCTGCAAAACTCTTTGACATAGTATTCTGCTTCTTGGACTTCCACGATATCAGTATGCTTCACGATGAATCCTGTCACTGACCTTCTTGTGTTTGGGCATGAAGCCCAATCAACGTCACAGAAGGCAGTCAGCTTATTCCCCTTTTTGCTGCTCATCAATACTCCTATTCCTGGATCTCTCTTTACATATCTCACTATCCTCAGTGTCGCTTCCCAGTGTGACTGCTTTGGCTCTTGTAAGAACTAGCTGAGTGTCTGTACTGAGAATGCAATGTCCAACCTGGTTAGAGTCAAGTACAACAACTTCCCTATGAGTCTTTGATATTTTTCTCTATCTTCCAAAGGCTCATCAGCTTGTAACCCTGTCATTTCATCCAACTGTATAGTAGTAAATTTCTGATTGCTATCAAGAGGAGTCCAACTTGGTTTCCCAGCACTCAATCCTAAATCTGATATGAGTTCCAAGGCGTATTTTCTTTGATTCATCAATATCCCCTTGTTTGATCTAGAGAATTCAATCCCCATAAAATATCTCGATTCCCCTAGGTCCTTTATTTTGAATGATTGATGCAACTGCCTTTTAGTATCTTCAATCATTTGCAAATTGTTATCTGTAACTAGCATATCATCTACGTATACCAGGATAACCACAATGTTGCTTCCCTGCTTCTTTGTAAACAAAGAGTAGTCCAAACAACTTTGAGTGAACCCTTGTTGGATTAGTGCTTCAGTCAACTTCACATTCCATTGTCTTCTCGCTTGCTTTAAGCCATATAAGGATTTAACCAGCCTGCAAACCATTCCTGTAGACTCCCCCTGGCTGGTAAAGCCCTCAGGTAAGTCCATGTATACTTCATCATGCAAGTCGCCTTGGATAAAGGCATTATAGACATCCATTTGATGGATGTGTCAGCCTTCAGCAGCAGCAATAGAGACCACAGCTCTAACAGTTACTATCTTTACCACCAGAGAGAAGTCTAATGGAAGTCAAGCCCTACTCTTTGATTGTAACCCTTATCCACGAGCCTAGCCTTGTATCTTTCTACAGTTCCATCGGCTTTATATTTCACATTGTACACCCATTTGAAACCAATTGGCTTTTTTCCTGATGAAAATGGCATCAACTTCCAGGTCTTGTTGTCTTCAAGTGCTTGAATTTCGGCTTGCATAGCTTCAATCCACAACTTGTCTTGTGAGGCTTCATGAAAGTAGCGTGGTTCAGTTACTGCAGAGAAAGCATGTAAATAAGCATGATAATGTGGCTTCAAGTTGGAATTGCAAACTGAATTGCTAATGGAATAAAGTTGATGTTGTTGTGATGGAATGACATAGTCTGTCATCCATATAGGCACTCTCTTATCTCTGCTAGACCTTCTGAGTTCCTGTGGAGGTGATAGATTTGTCTATATGGCAATAGGTGTGTCATTGCTGAGTGGAACACCTTCAGAAGTGGTGAGTGGTTGGGGCAGTGCTGCAGGAATAGCATCCTCGTGTGGCATATCTGTAGGAAAAGAATGCATATCTGTTGGGACAATTCTTCATGTGCTGAATCAATATTCATAGTTGGATTCATTGCTGCATCTGGAGTCTGCTGAAGTTGCTCATGACTGTCCACCTCTAAAAACATGTGGTCTATGTGTGATGACTTCATGCTGAATGGGAATATATTTTCCTTGAAAAGAACATCCCTGTTAATGAAAAAGTTATGCTTTGACAAATCATACAGAATATATCCCTTTGTAACAGAGGAATATCCCATGAAAACTGCTGCAATAGCCCTGGCTTCAAATTTGTCATGCACATTCATCCTCTTGGCATAGCATAGGCACCCCAATGTCCTCATATGGTCAAGAGAGGGTTTCTTCCCATAAAATACTTCAAATGGGCTCTTACCTTCTAAAGCACTAGAAGGTAACCTATTTATAATATACACAACAGCTAGGATGCAATGACCCCAAAATTTTATTGGAATTGAACCCTGAAATCTTAATCCTCTTGAAATCTCAAGAACATGTCTGTGTTTTCTCTCAGCAATGCCATTTTGCTGAGGTGTATACACACATGTTATTTGATGTATTATGCCAAAAGATTGAAACAATTTGCTGCATTCACTATTAACATACTCTGTCCCATTATCAGTTCTTATTATCCCGATACACCTATCAAATTGTGTTTTTACCATTTGAATAAAATTTCTCAGAATCACAACCACATCACTTTTTATCTTCAGCAGATACACCCAACATATCCAAGAATGATCATCTACAATAGTAACAAAGAGTTTATTCCCATTATGTATTTGAACACCATATGGTCCCCATACATCAATATGTATCAAATGAAAATTTGCTTCTGCCCTACTACTACTGGAGGTAAATGGCAATCTAACACGCCTAGCTAATGGACATATAGAACAACTTTCTAACTCTTCCTTACAGTCACCATACCCTAAGGAAAAAATTTGCTTTATTGCTCCTGCTGAAGCATGCCCAATCCTCTTGTGCCACAATTTTATATCCGGTTTTTCTATCCTACTAGATAAGCCAGTAACTTTATTCTTCTCCTTTTCTCCAGTATTCTGAGGTAGTATGTGGAGACCATCATCCTCCCTACCAATTTCTCTCACCTGCCCATTGCAGAGGTCTTGGAACACATAGAAATCAGGGAAAAAACAAATAGAGCAACTCGATGCTCTTGTGAGTTTTGTTACAGATAGAAAATTATATTTGAAGTCAGGAATGTACAGGACATTGTTTATCGTCCCTGCTTGTCCCAATCTGCAAGATCCTATGTGTGTTACATATGCAACTCCACCATTAGGTAGATGAACTTTCTTTGTCTCGTTTCTACTTACTTCTTGCTTCCTATCCAGCATATTTATATCCGAGACCATATGATTTGTTGCACCACTGTCAGCTATCCATGCCTTTTCTTTGACATGTGCTAAGAAAGAATTAATACTACCTACCTTACCTGCCATATTTGTTGATGTTTCAAGTAGAGGTTCCTTATTGAGAAGCTTCAGGATCTGATTATATTGTTCTGAGGTGAAATGTGGTGCAAAGTGCTGCTGTGGTGCATTAGCATTTGTGTTTTTGTCTACTCCAGTCTCCTGTCGCCTATGTTCTTCAACAATGACATTGTTTGCCATGTTACCCCTAAACCTCTTCTTATATTTGAAATCAGTCGGATAGCCAATCAGCTTGAAACATCCTTCACGAGTATGTCCCTTCATCTTACGGTAGTCACATATGACATTATAATTCTTCTTGAACCTCTGAGCATTAACATTTCCTCCATTACAACCTCTTGTAGTCATTAATGCCGCAACTTCCAAATTTTCAGTTGCAATAGAAATATTAGACATAGTCCTCTGACTTTCCCTCTTAATCAGCATAAAATATGCTTTGTTAATAGAAGGAATTGGATCCATCTTCAATATCTGACCCCTCGCTTGTTCATATGTTTCATTTAATGCAGAAAAATCCCTAGACTTCTCACAATCACATTCCAAAGTTGGAGCAAGACTGTCAAACTCTGTTCAGAGTGATCGAATTTTGGAGAAATAGGTCGCAATAGTGTTGGTGCCCTGACTCACAGTAGCAATCTCCTTGTGCAACTGAAAAATGCGAGAGCCATCAACTTTGTCAAATGTATCCTTCAAATCCTTCCAAACATCACATACATTAGAAGAATATATGATTCCGCTGAGTAACTCTGGTGATACGCAATTCATGATCCACGAAAACACAATTGCGTTACATCTATTCCACATATCCACCAAATTCGGTTCGTACTTGTCTCGCCTACAACTGCCATTGATGAACCCTAGCTTATTTCGCCCTAGGATCGCAATTCGCATTGCTCTACTCCAGACGGAATAGTTCTCTGTTCCGGTAAATTGCAAGGATATCAATACGGTTCCTGAATTATCAGTCGATTGCATAAAAAGTGGATGATTGTGGCTCAATTTCTCCGGTGACTCATTATCGACGTTTTTCGCCATTGATGAGCTTCGATGAAGAATGTTCTGAGTGATTCGATTTCACAAAGAGACCATATAAATGGTCGTAGGCTCTGATACCATAACGAAGTTAAGAAGAAGAGATGAATATGAGAGTTCAACAATGGTGGAGAGAAAATTCTAGAGAATTAGTTGGATAGAATTCATTTTCTCATTCTATCTAATGCAACTGTATAAAGTACATTGATTATATATAGACAAAGTGCTGAAGCTATCTAACTGATATTTACATGTTATAATTAACTGTAATTGCTCTCCACTAACCGCCTAACCACTCAGCTAAGTGACAGCTAATTGCCAGCTCAGTATTCCACAATTTCCACACGTGCTATGTAACACCTCCACTCTCAATAATATTTGTACTCTACAATTGCAATAACTTTGAGTCGTGATTTTATCCGATGTCGAAGTGAGATTCTAACGTGTTCTCTTTTCCTACTATATATAATTTATCATTTTTATAAATATATTTTTCTATATGTTCTTAATTCTTTTGCCTGTGTTTCTTTTCTTCAATAAACCTTTTGTAATTAGGCATTAATATATGACATTGACAATTTGTAGATAACTTTAAGTTAACATGTAACGTAATCTAATTAATTAAGAAATCACAATTTGTAGATAACTTTTAGTGAATGGAGCAAGCTTTCAGTAGTTTAAAAATCACTAGACAACGAGTTATTAACTTTATGAAATAAAGTATTTTTTATTTTTGGATTATACTATCGATGATTGAAAACTTAGTGAAGTTTATAATCAACTTGCAAACAATACTCATTATTCTAATGTTAGGATTTACAAATAATTAGTTTTGATTCTTATCTTATTAAATGTGTTATTGAAAGATTTTTTATTAAAAAATAAATTATTCTTGTGAATGCTTGGTGAATTTTATTCTTTAAAGTGTGACATTATCTAATTTAATATTGTCGTTACTCAATTAAATGTATCACATAAAATCATGCTTTAACTACCAGAATAATACAATAAATTAACGGAATAAAAGTTTTAACATATGTTGCAAAGTAAGAGGAGAAAGTCTGCCTAATGATCTTTTGTCAAAAAGTATAGATTTTTTCTCATAGAAGTTTTCAACTTCACAATATAAAACTAACAATAATTTATTTTATTTTATTTGTGTAATTGGTAGCTTTCAGAATCTATGCAACTTTTATTTTTATTTTAGGTTTTATTTTTCTTGGTCTTGGATTTTCTTAATTAGATCAAACTTAAGTAATATTCATTGATAATATACAATTAACTATACGTCACATTGATTATTCGCTACAAATAAATTAAATTTATGAATTAAACCAAATATATTTTATTTATTGGCGATTTTCTTTCTCATAAAAAGAGGGATAATATCTACATTTGTTATTAACTCGATAAATTATTTTTTAAATTTTTATTGATATTTCTTAAACCCCGCGCAAAGCACGGGTAAGTTTACTAGTTTATTATAATGATGCAATTATATTGTGGGGCCTTCTCAAGAAAAATGAGGAAGAAAATGCAAGACAAAGATGTCACGACCCCAAATCTTAACAGACAGTGATGACGCCTATCGTGGAACTAGGCTAGCCAACCATCACCTTACTACGCATTTGTTCAATTACACGAGTTCACAATTCAATAATAATCATGCAACCATAGCATTAATTAACATAAATTAGTCTTAGCGTTCCCATATTAGCCTAAACAAACCTCCCAAAAACTGGAGTCAATAGTCATGAGCATCTAAGAATAAGTAAATCTAACTCTGCTAAAACTATAATGTATGTCTCTAAATCAAATGCCAAACTAAATGAGGAAGGGAAGTGGAGAAGTTGTGGACGCTGAACAGCTACCTCGAAATCCCGTGAACTGCTGCTAACGAATAAGGCAGCTACTGCTCCAAATCGGTACATGAATCTGTGCACAGAGGCACAGGGAGTCTTTATGAGTACGCCAACTCAATAGTAATAAAAATAAATCACAGTAAGAGAATTATAAAACACACAGTATAGATACACAATTCCACAAAACCAGTAAAACACCAAGTCACCATGTAGTATTCATCAAATAATAAGTTCGAAATCAGTTTCCATAAATCCCTTGAAAATAAGTGCAACATCAGTATATTTCAATAAAACCAGTTTGAAAACGAAGTAAATCATAGTTCGAAAACTTAGTAAAATCATCATAAATCTGCCCCTCGGGCCAAAGTCATTTCTTGTAACAGTTGCCCCTCAGGCATTCTCTCAATCACTCAGTATCGATCATCACTCAGTATCAATCATCACTAAGTATCAGCCCCGCGGGCAATCATTATCAATCAATTAGTACCGGCGCTCACTGGGGGTGTGTACAGACTCCGGAGGAGCTCCTACAGCCCAAGCGCAATAATAACATAAGGCCTGAAAGCCTCCTCACCACTCTCCTGAGGCCTGAAAGCCTCCTCACCACACTCCTGAGGCCTGAAAGCCTCTTCACAATATAAGTCTGAAAGCCTCACTCAGTCAGACACTCTCAATTTGCCCTTAGGCGAGGAAACATACCGGGTTCTTGACCCAAAACAGTGTTTCATTTTTCAATAAATAGTATCAAATACTCTGAGTGTCAAAATAATTCATCAGGAAAAGGCTGAGTATAAAATCATAACATATCACTGAGGAAAATATGGTAAACACAACCCTCAAGGGGTAAACAAATCGGCACTAGGCCCCAAACACGGCTTACAGCCCAAATCATATCATAATAAAATAATACTACTTAAGCAAAGGCTTAAAAATTGGTTTCGCAACTCAGTAGTCGCCCAAATAGGAAAGATGTTTCCAAAGTTTCCACCTTTTCATTTCAAAACGCGTGAAAGGGTGCATAGTCCGGGGTTTCATACCCTCAGGACAGGATTTAAAGACATTACTTACCTCAAAACTAGCCCGAAAACTATTCCGCAATGCGCTTGCCTCTCGAATCAACTTGTGAAGGCTCCAAATCTACCAAGTTCAGATTTTTATCATCAATATATGCTTAAGGAACGAATTCCAATTGAAAAATATCGAATTTAACTCAAAAATCCGAAACCGGTCAAAACCCGACCCCCGGGCTCGCGTCCCGAAACTCAGAAATTTTTATACAAAAGTGTTCTTCGTCCTCTCACGAGTCCGTACATATAAAGAACACCAAAATCGGAGTTCGTTTGACCCCTCAAATCGACCCCTAAAGGTCTCATAATCTCAAGCCCTAAAACCCAATTTTTCTACTGGTTTTTCATGAATTTACACTGGTTTTATGTTCTATAATCATCCATAATCGAGTTTTAATGATCAAAACACTTACCTCTATGAAGAACAAGGATTTCCCTCTTCCAAAACCGCCTCAAGAGCTCTTTGTCCGTACAAAAACAGTGTAAAAAGGGTTTAAGTCGCGGAGGGTTTATTTTATTTTTTCAACAGTGGTTCCGCACCTGCGGCCACTTAAGCGCACCTGCGGACCCGCACCTGCGACTTTCCCTCAGGCGGCTAACTTCCGCACCTGCGGCCTCTTCTCCGCACCTGCGGTCCCCTAACCTCACCTGCGACCCACTTCCCGCACCTGCGGTCAAACTTCCGCAGGTGCGGTTACACCAGCACCAGCAGCTGAAGCTGCATGTTTCAAGTTCCAAACTTCCCGTTAACCATCCAAAATCAATCCCGAGCCCCTCGGGACCCCAAACAAACTTACCAACATAACCCATAACATCATTCAAACTTAGTTGCACTCTCAAAACACCAAAACTAACATCAAAACACCCAATTTACATCGGATTCAAGCCTAAGAACTTTGATATTTCTAAAATCCACCAATGATGCCGAAACTATCCAAATCAACTCCGATTGACCTGAAATTTTGCAGACAAGTCCAAAATGACATTACGAACTTGTTCCAACTGTCGGAATTCCATTCCGACCCCGATAGCCTATTTTCCACTGCCGACCGAAATCGCCAAAAACTAACTTCCGCCAATTCAAGTCTAATTCTACACCGGACATCACAAAATTATTCAGAACATACTCTTAAGTTCCAAATCACCTAACGGAGCTATTCGAACCATAAAATTCGCATTCCGAGGTCGTTTATCAATAAGTAAACTCTTAGTTGACTTTTCCCATTTTAAGGCTATTTTTAAAGGTTAATTGACCGAACTCTCACTACAACCATTCGATTTCAAACCTATCAACTCTAATACATCAAATACCGTATAACCAATCAATAACAAGTCAATAGTAGTAATTATAATGCATGTTTTTTTTTACGTAACGACGGACCGGGTCGTTACATTCCCCTCCTCTTAAACAAACGTTCGTCCTCGAACGGGTCTAGAAACATACCTGGAGTCTCAAACAAGTGAGGATACTTGCTTTGCATATCCCGCTCGATCTCCCAAGTAGCTTCCTCCACTGGCTGACCTCTCCACTGCACTTTCACTAACGCTATATCCTTAGACCTCAACTTTCTGACCTCATGAGCTAAAATAGCTACTGGCTCAACCTCGTATGACATATCACCCTCGAGCTAAATTGTG
Organism: Nicotiana undulata; assembly: GCA_005239495.1. Classification (NCBI taxonomy): domain Eukaryota; kingdom Viridiplantae; phylum Streptophyta; class Magnoliopsida; order Solanales; family Solanaceae; genus Nicotiana; species Nicotiana undulata. Next base: position 41,507 of record ML241738.1, read on the forward strand.
CTAAAGTCTAACACATGAGACGGATCACCCACATACTTTCTGAGCATCAACACATGAAACACCGGGTGAACACCCGACAAACTGGGTGGCAAGGCAAGTCTATAAGCCACCTCTCCAACCTTCTGAAGCACCTCAAAAGGACCAATGAACCGTGGACTTAGCTTTCCTCTATTTCCGAACCTCATAACACCCTTCATGGGTGACACCTTCAGCAATACCTTGTCACCTTCCATAAATGACACATCCCGAACCTTCCGGTCCGCATAACTCTTCTGCCGAGACTGCGCCGTGCGAAGTCGCTCCTTAATCTACTTCACCTTCTCCAACGCATCCCGAATCAAATCTGTGCCCAGTAACTTAGCCTCACCAGGCTCGAACCAACCAACCGGAGATCTACACCTCCTACCATATAAAGCCTCATACACGGCCATCTGAATACTGGACTGATAGCTGTTATTATATGCAAACTCCGCTAGTGGCAGAAACTGATCCCATGAGCCACCAAAATCAATCACAGAAGCCCGTAACATATCCTCCAATATCTGAATAGTCCGTTCCGACTGCCTGTCGTTCTGAGGGTGAAATGCAGTGCTCAACTCTATATCAGTACCCATACCTTTCAATACGGCCCTCCTAAACTGCGATATGAACTGAGCACCTCTGTCAGATTTAATAGAAACCGGAACTCCATGCAACCGGACAATCTCCTTAATGTAAATACCAGCTAACCGCTCTAAAGTATAAGTAGTACTGACAGGAATGAAATGCACGGACTTGGTTAATCTATCCATAATGACCCAAATAGCATCAAAACCCTTCGACGTTCGTGGAAGCCCTACTACAAAATCCATAGTAATTCTTTCCCATTTCCACTCTAGAATATCTAACCTCTTAAGCAAACCACCTGGTCTCTGGTGCTCGTACTTGACCTGCTGGTAGTTGAGACACTGTGCTACATACTCAACAATATCTCTCTTCATCCGTCTCCACCAATACTGCTGTCTCAGATCCTGATACATCTTCGCGGCACCCGGATGAATAGAATACCGCGAGTTGTGAGCCTCTGCTAATATTAACTCCCGAATACCCTCTACATTGGGCACACAAATACGGCCCTGCATCCTCATAACTCCATCATCACCAATAGTCACATCTCTGGCATCACCCCGACGAACTCTATCCTGAAGAACTAATAAGTGTCGGTCATCATATTGTCTTGCCTTAATCTGATCAAATAAAGAAGACCGAGAATCCATGCTAGCTACCACCCGTGGAGGATTTGACAAATCCAATCTCACTAACTGACCCGCTAAAGCCTGAACATCAAGGGCTAAAGGTCGCTCTGCTGCTGAAAGGTAAGCTAGACTTCCCAAACTCTTGGCTCTGCGAATCAAGGCATCGGACACCACATTGGCCTTCCCCGGATGATACAAAATAGTCAAGTCATAGTCCTTGAGAAGCTCCAA